>MU105576.1:0-163125 GCA_012274485.2 Sinapis alba
CTTCCTTAGGGTTTTCTCCATCTCCTTTCCTCTCTTACTTCATTTCTACTACTCTCGAAAATGGCTTCATCCGCCGCCCAGATTCACGTCCTCGGCGGAATCGGATTCGCCACCACATCCTCCAAGAGGAAGCTCAACAGTAAAAACACTTCGATCCCCAGAAGCGCCTTCTTCGGCACAAGAACCAGTCCCTTCTCCACCCCTACCTCCGCCTTTCTCAGAACGAGCACTAGAAACAACGGCAACGGCGCCTCTAGATACTCAGTAGGTCCGGTTCGCGTGGTTAACGAGAAGGTCGTCGGAATCGATTTAGGCACGACTAACTCCGCCGTAGCCGCCATGGAAGGAGGCAAGCCAACGATCGTGACCAACGCCGAAGGTCAGAGGACGACTCCCTCCGTGGTGGCCTACACTAAGAGCGGTGACAGGCTTGTCGGGCAGATTGCGAAGAGGCAAGCGGTTGTTAATCCGGAGAACACTTTCTTCTCCGTGAAGAGGTTTATCGGAAGGAGGATGAATGAGGTTGATGAGGAAGCTAAGCAGGTTTCTTATAGAGTTGTTAAGGATGAGAATGGGAATGTTAAGCTTGAGTGTCCTGCCATTGGTAAACAGTTTGCTGCTGAAGAGATTTCAGCTCAGGTGTTCTCAAGTGTCTCTCTTGTGGGCTTTGTTGTTGTGGGAGGGTCTCTCTTTTCTTATTGGTTTGTGGTTTGATGTAGGTTTTGAGGAAGCTTGTGGATGATGCGTCGAGGTTCTTGAACGAGAAAGTAACCAAGGCTGTTGTTACTGTGCCTGCTTACTTTAATGACTCGCAGAGGACAGCTACGAAAGATGCTGGTCGCATTGCTGGGTTGGAAGTTCTTCGTATAATTAATGAGCCCACGGCTGCTTCATTAGCTTATGGGTTTGAGAGGAAAAGTAATGAAACAATTCTAGTTTTTGATCTTGGTGGTGGTACTTTTGATGTCTCAGGTACTTGGCATAGTATTATTTTTTGGTTTCTACTGCTCAATATAGTAGCATCTGATAATATGTATTTTTGTTATGTTTGTTATTATGCAGTGCTTGAGGTTGGTGATGGTGTGTTTGAAGTGCTTTCCACTTCTGGTGACACCCATTTGGGTGGAGATGACTTTGACAAGGTGAGTTTACATGCACACATCAATCTGAAAGTTTTTAATCAATGATTTTTGAAGTTGTCTACCCTTTATTCTGTTGTTACAAAAAAAAAAAAAAAAAAAGTCTACCCTTTATTCTGTACTTTACGTGATAGATTTAAGTTTTGAAATGTAGAGAGTTGTTGATTGGCTTGCTTCAGATTTCAAGAAAAATGAAGGCATTGATCTTCTGAAAGATAAGCAAGCACTTCAGAGGCTGACTGAAGCAGCAGAAAAAGCTAAAATCGAGCTTTCCTCGCTGACTCAGACAAATATGAGGTAACAGTTATCTTTTCTCGCCCAAATTTTTGACTTTCACAAGCTTGTGGATTCTGACTGGTATGGAATCTATTGCCAGTCTGCCATTTATTACAGCCACAGCTGATGGGCCAAAACACATAGAAACCACCCTCACACGTGCCAAGTTCGAAGAATTGTGTTCAGATTTACTTGATAGGTAACCTACCATCATTCGTGTTTTCCCTCGTTCTTATCGTTCTTTTGGCAAGTAGTCATGGAGGCTCTCGTTGATCATTCTTATCTCGTAGGTGTAAGACTCCCGTTGAGAATTCTTTGAGGGATGCAAAGCTAAGCTTTAAAGATATTGACGAAGTGATCCTTGTTGGTGGATCAACACGTATTCCTGCTGTTCAGGAAGTCGTGAGGAAGCTGACTGGGAAAGAACCTAATGTCACAGTAAACCCTGATGAGGTTGTAGCTCTAGGTGCTGCAGTCCAGGTTTGTTCTCGTTTTTGTACCTTCCACCCTGTTTAGGTTTCGACTATTTCAAACATGATTTATGTGCAAACATTCTTTTTTATATTTTTTGAACACATGTGCAAAAATTCAAAAAAATATTTACAGTATACAAAGAAAGTTTGATTATTTTTCTGGCAAATAAGTTATGTTCCGCTGCAGTGAGTTTTCATCTAGCGGCTCTCTCTTTTGATTTCAGGCTGGTGTTCTGGCTGGAGATGTTAGTGACATTGTTCTTCTCGATGTCACACCACTTTCGATTGGTTTGGAAACTCTTGGAGGTGTCATGACCAAGATTATTCCAAGGAACTCCACTCTGCCTACTTCTAAATCAGAAGTCTTTTCGACTGCTGCTGATGGACAGACAAGCGTGGAGATCAATGTGCTGCAGGGTGAGAGAGAGTTTGTCCGTGATAACAAATCTCTTGGCAGCTTCCGTCTAGATGGTATCCCACCGGCACCACGTGGAGTTCCACAAATCGAAGTCAAATTTGACATTGATGCAAACGGAATCCTCTCCGTCAGTGCTAGTGACAAAGGCACCGGAAAAAAACAAGACATTACCATTACTGGTGCCAGTACATTGCCAAAGGACGAGGTGCGTACAGTTTACAAACCAAACCACATCCTCGGTAATATTGATATTTGTGCTTAGAAATGTTAGTGTGAGTGAACGTTACAGGTAGAGCAAATGGTGCAAGAAGCAGAAAGGTTTGCGAAGGATGACAAAGAGAAGAGGGATGCCATCGACACAAAGAACCAGGCGGATTCTGTTGTTTACCAGACAGAGAAGCAACTTAAAGAACTTGGAGAGAAGATTCCAGGTGAAGTGAAAGAGAAGGTGGAGGCTAAGCTACAAGAGCTTAAAGACAAGATTGGAAGCGGATCAACACAAGAAATCAAGGATGCCATGGCTACTCTTAACCAAGAAGTGATGCAAATTGGTCAGTCTATGTACAACCAGCCTGGTGCTGGAGCTGCAGGTCCAGGTCCTTCCCCTGGAGGTGAAGGTGCTTCATCAGCAGATTCGTCGTCAAGCAAGGGTGGTGATGATGTGATCGATGCTGACTTCACAGACAGCAAATGAGAAAACGAACTAGGACGGCTTTGAATTGAATGCGTACATCCGATGCTGTGGGTGTGTAAAACACACATGATTTTGTAGGCTGGGTTGTGAATTGAGACCACATGAACTGAGCAATGCTTGTGAAGGTAACTTATTTGTGCTTAGTAAGAAGCAATGTTGTTACATATGATACTTTCAATATTATGATAAAGATGTTGCAGTCTTTTTCTTTCTTTATTTATATCGCACGGTACTTGCAGTGAGAGATGCACAACCAGAAAATCTAGTACCAAGAGGTTTCTTCCTCTATTTACCCTAAACACTAGAAAAAATATTTTCATCTTATTAATCTCCATGAAACACTGATTCTAGTATAAGATTCTTCTTCTCCATATAAATTGTAAATAAACCAGTATACCTGTTTAATACTCTTTCTGTTTCATATTAATTGTCGTTCTAGGTTTATTCACACATATTAAGAAAACATATGATTTTGTATATTTTCAAAATAAAAACACAATTACCTATACACCTAACTATATTTCAACCAATAGAAAAATAAAAACACAATTAGCTATGAATTTTATTAATAAGTTTTGCATTGAAACTCTAAAACGACACTTATTTAGAAACGAAAATTTTTCTCTACAACGATAAATAATATGAAACGGAGGGAGTAATAGTTTAAGGTTAATGTCATCTTTCCCAAGTAACTTGGTAAATGACCATATCGTCACCTTTTAGGCAGAGATCTTTTTGAAATATGAGAAGTTTCAAACATGATAAAACATTTTCATTGTTATGGGGGCTGCATTTTACTTAAATTCCTTTAGGAAATAGAAATAATACAAAAAAAAAAAGATCCCAGCGAAGCATGACATAGTTAACAACAGCCTGTTAAAATGAAATTATTCTATTGAAAATACTAAAAAAGGCAATGGAAGAAGAGTAAAGAGCGAAGATGAGTGGCCACACACACAATTCCCCAATTCTTTGACCAACCACTTTGAATTTTCTTCCCTTTAACCAAAACTTCACGTTTTCTATGATTCAAGTTCTAATCGAGTTCCGGTTTAAGTTCGGTTCAAGATCTTTGGATTCCGGGTCAGATTTTTACTGTCATCTCACCTGTTACCATCCCACCTTCTTCCTCTTCCTTAACTTAAAGGAAACCTAATTAACCGCTCCTCAAATTGAGGCTTTTCTTCCTCCCTCCATAGCTCTCCAAACCTCTATAGCTTTACCTCTCTCGTTTCAATCGAGGATTCTTCTCAGCTCTCGTCTAGATCGAGCTCTCTTGGCGATATCTAAGCTACTTGATCTGCTGCAGCCTCTTCTTTTCACAGTATACCTTTCTTCTTCTTCTTCTTTCAATTCAAGTTCCGTACAATTTGGACCTGGTCGTCGTTTTGTTTAGGTTTGGTCAGATTTGATGTGTCTCTGATTTGACAATAAATACAATTCAACTTTGTGTCAACACATGACAAAACTAAAGCGGCTTTGATTGGTTTCTGTCTGTTCATTCTTAGCTTAACCCTCTTTCTTTGATTTTTATTTTTTTTGGGTCTGAAAAAGAATGGCACTTCGGCTACCTGCTTCCAAAGCAGCTGAAGTTGCGATAGGATCAATCGGCTGCGGTTATGATTTAGCTATCGATGTACGCTTGAAGTATTGCAAAGGAGGTTCTAAAGAATCACGCTTGCTCAACATTCAAGACGGAGATGATAGCTGTGACATTGTTTTACCTGGTGGAATCTCGATTCCTAATGTTTCAAAGTCTATCAAATGCGATAAAGGAGAGCGCATGCGCTTTAGCTCTGATGTTCTTTCTTTCCAACAGGTTCTAAAACAGTTTCCTTTTTTTTTATACTTTGATTTTGAGTTCTTACAAAACCAAAGTATGTAGCTGTTGTTGTTGTCGGTGCATTAAGTATTGGTTCGTGTAGTTGTAGGTTTTGAGTAGATGAGAGGGTCATATGTTGAAACCATGGCTTGTAAATTTCTTTATTTTGTACCCTTACAACAAAAGTCTGTAGCTTTTGTTGTCGCTTCATCAAGTATTGGTTTGTGTTTGAGTAGATAAGAGGGCCATATGTTGAAACCTTTAGGCTAGTTACTTGTGCCTGTGCTTGTAAATTTTATAGTTTCACTTCTCTCAGCAATGAGTGGAGATATGATACAGAGCGTTCTGTATGCTTAGTTATTTCCTTTTTTGTTGTGGTTTTTAAGATGGCAGAGCAGTTCAACCAGGAACTATCTTTAGCTGGTAAAATCCCTTCAGGTCTCTTCAATGCCATGTTTGAATTCTCGGGCTGTTGGCAGAAAGATGCAGCCTATACCAAAAACCTTGCTTTTGATGGGATTTTCATCTCGTTTTACACCGTTGCTTTGGACAAATCTCACATGTTACTCCGTGATCATGTCAAGCAGGCCGTCCCATCAACATGGGACCCTGCTGCATTGGCAAGGTGATGTACAGTTTCTCGTCATTGGATTTTTTACTTCACGGTTGTATATATATGTAAAGTTGATGGAAAGTTTCTTGCCAAATAATTCTATTTTTAGATAGGTTGGATCTTATTTTGTGTGACAATTATATATATTAGTCCGGTCTTTTTGCGCTTGACCTAGATTCTTTGTATCTTGTTGAAACTGTTTTTGTTGGACTTGATGAGAGATACTTCGTACTTGTTACTGGCATTGTGTTATTAGTAACACTACTTTATTATTCGGAGTGCTGGTATTTGTAGCTTACACTTAATCAGATGTTTCTTTATCAGGTTTATAGATACTTATGGGACGCATATAATTGTTGGTGTTAAGATGGGAGGGAAAGATGTGATTTATGCGAAACAGCAACACTCGTCGAAACTTCAACCTGATGAGCTGCAGAAAAGATTAAAAGAGGTGGCAGATAAGAGGTTTGTGGAAGCTAGCGGAGTACAGAACATGGCTTCAGATAGAATGCATCCAAGTAGTAAGGTGGAAGCAAAGGAGCAACGCCTGAGATTTGCAGATACCAGCTCGCTGGGCTCTTATGCAAATAAAGAGGTGATTTCTACTCGTATCTTAGTCAGATCTTAATATGGTACGAATTCGAGTTTGCTTCTTTTCTCATGAGTTACATTTATATATGTAGGACATTGTATTCATGTGCAAAAGGCGAGGTGGAAACGATAATAGAAACCTAATGCATAATGATTGGTTGCAAACAGTTCAGACGGAGCCTGATGCTATCTCAATGTCCTTTATTCCAATCACTTCTTTGCTTAATGGAGTTCCAGGGAGTGGATTCTTGAGCCACGCCATCAATCTCTATCTAAGATGTAAGCCTATATATCATTCTCCGTTGTGTGCATTTCAGTTTTTTTTTAATTCACTTATTTCTTCAGAGTAGTGGTTTATTTTACCTTTTGACTATAAGTTTTATATAGGTATTATTTTTAATTCTTGTATTATTAGATAAATACACTCATAGAAAATTTTATGACACTTCGATTTGCATTCCTTGTCGTGTTCAGTCCAATAATATTTGAGTTTTTTTTTTTTTGTAGATAAGCCACCGATTACAGAGCTACATCAGTTTTTAGAGTTTCAGCTACCAAGGCAGTGGGCTCCAGTGTTTAGTGAACTTCCTCTTGGTCCGCAAAGGAAGCAGCAAAGTTGTGCTTCTCTGCAATTCCGTTTCTTTGGACCTAAGCTATATGTGAATACCACTCCGGTATTAGTTTTGTTTCATCCCTATATATATAGCTTGCTGATGTATGTTGAGGTTCAGGTTTTGTGTCAAGTCCTTAAGTCTTAAGATGTTTGGTTTTCATTTATGTGGTTTCAGGTTGATGTTGGTAAGAGGCCAATCACTGGCATGCGACTCTACCTAGAGGGCAGAAGAAGCAACCGTTTAGCAATTCATCTGCAACACCTTTCCTCTCTCCCCAAGATATTCCAGCTCGAAGATGATCCAAACAAAAGTATGCGACAAGCGTCCCATGATCGTCGCTACTACGAGAAAGTAAACTGGAAGAACTACTCTCACGTCTGCACAGCACCAGTCGAATCAGACGATGATCTTTCGGTAGTAACAGGTGCGCAGCTTCACGTAGAGAGCCACGGATTCAAGAACGTGCTCTTCTTGCGCCTTTGTTTCTCAAAAGTTATGGGAGCGACAAGTGTAAAGAACTCTGAATGGGATGAAGCGGTAGGGTTTGCTCCTAAGTCAGGACTCATCTCAACGCTGATAAGCCATCACTTCACTGCAGCGCAGAAACCGCCACCACGACCTGCGGATGTGAATATAAACTCTGCTATCTATCCTGGTGGACCACCAGTGCCCGTGCAAGCTCCCAAGCTTTTGAAGTTTGTGGATACGAGTGAGATGACAAGAGGGCCGCAAGAATCACCGGGGTATTGGGTTGTATCCGGTGCGAGGTTGTTGGTGGAGAAAGGGAAAATCTCGTTGAAGGTGAAGTATTCGTTATTAACTGCTATAATGGAAGATGAAGTGATAGAGGAAAGCTATGGAGGTTAAGAGAAAGCTGGTTGGTATGGTTGTTGTATGTGTACATTTATCATTTCTAATGTAACGGTGTATGTGTGTGTGTCTGATAGGACTACATGTCTTGTACATTTCCTGTCTTGGGACAAGGAGATTTTGTTCGCATGGTGAAGTTAAGATACACAACTGTAATCTGCGAATATGGTTAATGATGCTCAAGTTCAAATCTAATATACACGAGTTGTGTCCATGGATAATTCATTTTTACGGAATATTTGGTTAACACTTAACAACCGATGCTCGATGAACCCTGACTCTTTCTCTTAAACAAGACTTGTGTGGCTAGTATTGCCGGGGTATGTCATCTTGTTTAGCAGTTTGTAAGCAGAAGATGCAACCGAGATTATTTTATGTTTTTTTTGTCGGTGATAATTGGATTTTAATGTCTTTTACCACTTTTCAACTGTCTGATTTATTCGTGAAAATTTAATTGACACATTCTACTTTTGTCTCGAATTCATTGTCAACTTCTTTTGAAGTTATATCTTGTTTCGTTTTACTTACTATTGTATTTATGTTTATTATTAAAGAAGATAGAGAATTCTTTCTTGCTGTATGCAAACAATTAAAATTAATGAAGATAAGTGATGTTTAAAAATACTCTAATGGAATCTATAAGAAAGAGACCAGCTCTCTTTGATCAAAAAAAAAATTTGATCAAAAAAAAAAAAAAAGAGACCAGCTCTCGCCTCTCTTGACTTCTCCAAAACATTGAGCACGTCAACAACTATTTTTTAATTTAATTTGTATATATATATATATATATGATCATGTTCATCCATTAATCTCAACGCAGGAAGAAGAAAGAGAAAACAAAAGAGAGATCAAACAACATGTCTTCTTCCCTGAACCGGAGAAACCCAACTAGTTCCCAAGCCAATGACACCACCGAGCAAGAGCCACCTCCACAACCACACCTAAGGAGACAACGTTCGACAGCTCATCAGGCCATGTCACAGACCCTAACATCAGCTGCAAACTTAGCCAACTTCCTTCCGACAGGAACCCTCTTAGCCTTCCAACTACTCATACCTGTCTTCACAACAAACGGTTCCTGCGACTACCCGACACGCGTCTTAACCTTAGTGCTTTTAACCCTTCTCTCCATCTCATGTTTCCTAACCTCTTTCACCGACAGCGTCAAGGCTGAAGACGGTAACGTGTACTACGGGTTTGCTACTCGTAAAGGTATGTGGGTTTTCGACTACCCTGACCCGTCCGGTTTGGGTTTACCCGATCTAAGTAAATACAGGATCCAGTTCGCTGACTGGATCCACGCTGTTTTGTCTATGCTTGTGTTTGCTGCGGTGGCTATGAGAGACAAGAACGCAGTGAGCTGTTTTTATCCGGCGCCGGAGCAAGAAACCAAGAAGGTTTTGGATATTGTTCCGATGGGGGTTGGTGTTATTTGTAGTTTGTTGTTCTTGGTGTTCCCGACGAGAAGACACGGTGTCGGATATCCGGTCACCGGAGACGGAGGTCGCCGTTAGATTCATTTAGTTGTTGTTTTTTTTTGTGTGTGTGTAAAGATGGTTGACTTATTCGTTTGTCTGATCATTTCGTGTGCTGTACGTTTCTTCTCATGAGCTTCCTATATATCTCTTTTTTTATATTACTGATAAATATTTAATTTGGTGGTTTGATAATAACACAAGCAACCTTATATTATAATACAATCAAGGTCTGATACTTTTTTACAAAAATTATCGTCGTTAGTTGACCAATTATAGAAGTTCACTGATTCTTCATTATTGTTATTACAGCTATGACTATATATATCCTCTGTGATCACAGGCTGTTAACTTCACAAGCTTCTATTAGTCAACGAACATAATCTTGTTTCTTTATTTTCTCCGATCTACTCATAAGAGATATGTATCTATGTGTCATCCCCATCAATGGAATGCTTTTCAATCAAAAAAGCTTTGTGATAACCTTCCCTTAGGACAAGAGTGGGTCGAATCTTGTGAGACACGTAATGGTGTACCAAAGCCTTCTTTGTTTATATGCACCAAAGCTACTATAAGGAAAATCGAGATCGAAATTAACTACCAAGAAGAGGGAAGCGATGGAGTAGAAAGAAAGGGGGAAATTCATTGTGGGATCCGGAGAGAGACTCTAAGGTAGAGTTAAGTTGAGTCGCGTCGTGCTTTGCCAAAACGTTAAGAATAATCATTATATCAATTCTTAAACCAGATTGACTTATCGTTAGGCTATAGCATATAAATCAAGAACCGGAAGCCATTTCCGAACTGAACCAGAAAACTATTACAAAACCAAACCGATGTTTAAAATATCTGAATAGTTTTTACATTTTTGGAACAAGAAAACTGAAACAGAACAGAAGCAAAAACTGAATAAATATTCGAATATTCAAAAATATATTTTATATATCTAAAAATATTAATAGTATTTAGTTTTAAAATTATTAAATATTTTCAAAATATTAGCTATAAATGGAACTATCCAATTTCATTGTTAAAAATATTTAAATTATCTATGTTATCCAAAACAACTAAATTACCCAATTGTTTTTATCAAAAATTTAATATTTTATTTTAAAAGTCTAAATATTTTTTTTTCAAAATTATCCAAAGATCATAATTGAAAGGTTTATATATTTTAGAACCAAAAAAACAAATCGAACCGAGCACCCATACTTATTACTTATGATTTAGACTGTTGATTTGAAATTCCGGTTCAACAACCGGTTCAATTTGATTGACCGACGCCCATCTTGCAGCCACAAATTGTCGTTTGGTTAGATTCCAAATTTCAGTGAGATGAGATTCCATCTTGACCGTCATTTAAAAATTCTGGTCAGAAGAATCGTTTCTCAGCCGTCAATCATCACCAACATCTGCCAACCAATACCAAAAACAAAACCTGAATTTTTCTCAATCCCAACGCGACCTATTTTTCCATGTGCCATGTACTAAGAAAACGCACTATATATATACATGATCAAAACGTGACTCCTCTAAGAAGAAAAGCAAGATTAAGCAAGAAGAAGACAGAACTCTTTATCAGAAGAGAGACCAAAACTGTGAACTTATTGTCTGAAAACAAAAAACAAATGGGAAGCGAAGGAGGATCAATAGTGAGGAAACCAAGGTTTCTATGTCTCCATGGGTTCCGTACGAGCGGAGAGATAATGAAGATACAACTTAACAGATGGCCTAAAGCTGTTATCGATAGACTCGATCTCGTGTTCCTCGATGCTCCTTTTCCTTGTCAAGGCAAATCTGATGTTGATGGAATCTTTGATCCTCCTTATTACGAGTGGTTTCAATTCAACAAGGTTCCTCTTAATTTGCTTTTCTCTTTTATTTTATTCACATAATGAAAGCTTCTTTGTCGAGCAAAAACTGAAGTTGGGAACGTTTGAAAATTTTTATCAGGAGTTCACTGAGTATGAGAATTTCGAGAACTGTTTGGAGTATATAGAAGATCGTATGATCAAGCTTGGTCCCTTTGATGGTCTCATTGGCTTCTCTCAGGTATTATCTACATTGTGATAAGAGTGGCTAAAACTCTTAGATTACTACTACGTAAAAGTTTAACGAGTTACATGACCAAGTCAAGTAAAAAAAAAGGTGTTTATTCTCCAACAAAAGAGAATTAAACTACCTGGTCCGAGTCCAGTTTCACCGTAAGAACACCTCTCTTGGAGGTTCTCTCATGAGTTTCCTAAAAATATATACATACAGTATAACCTCTTTAAATTAATACTCTATAAATTAATATACACTAAAAATCTCTATAAAATAATATAGCTATATAGTCTCAAATTGAGTTTTTGGTTCAATTAGTATATCCATAAATTAATAATCTCTATAAATTGATAAAAATATATAGTTTTGGTGTAGTCCCAATATTATTAATTTATAGAAGTTTCACTGTATGTATATATATTTATATTAATATTTTATTAATATTTTATTGTGGGGTTATTCAACATTTTAATAAATTGCATGGTTTAGATCTCTTTTTAGGAAATGTATGAAAAGGACGGGTTCAGAAACTTAAAATCAATCTACACTTTGTTGCATCATTTCTCTGAAAAACTCCATATTTAATGTATTCTTAATATTGCAGGGGGGAATGTTGTCTGGGGGCTTACCAGGACTGCAAGCTAAGGTATGTCAGTAATGTTGCTCTTGTTGTTTGGAAGTACATCTATTTGACCATGTTTTTGAGTTTTCTTTTACAGGGAATTGCACTTCAAAAAGTGCCAAAGATCAAGTTTATCATCATTATTGGAGGAGCTATGTTCAGATCTACCAAGGTTGTGGAGGATGCTTATTCGTCCTCCATTGATACTCCCTCCCTACACTTTCTAGGTAAGTTGATATGATCTACTATATGTAAGTGGGGCGTTTGCAAGTGATCTTCGAATCTTGAAAATGCTTTTTTTGTGTGTGTGTATGGCAGGAGAGACTGATTTCTTGAAACCTTACGGAATCAAGCTGATAGAGTCGTTCAAGAATCCGGTGGTCGTCCATCATCCCAAAGGCCACACGGTCCCCAGGCTTGATGAGAGGAGCTTGGTGAAAGTCACAGCGTTCTTGGAGACCATAGAGAACCTGGTGATGATGGAGGATGAAAACAAGGATGGTGAAGAAATCAATTGTACGCCAATATAGAACTTTAGCTTATTGTGCAATAAGATATATAATGAATAATTCTTTAGAAAATAATCGTGAAATGACTGTAAATGATTGTTAAAAGTAATTATTCCACAACAACAATAATAATAGACATGATTTCATTAATTCTTGGTGGTATAAGACAAATCCAAAGAAAATCAAATCAAATGGTGAAAACAATCATTCACAGTTACAAGCACATTCTCTTCTAATTTAGTAGCTTTCCCTAAGTATTGGCATCATTTTTTTTTTTTTTTTAACACAACTTTCATTAAAACTCAAACATTTGAACTAGATTCGAACTCAAGTATTGGCATCATCATTTGCTGCAATTAGCCCCCAAAGACTAACCAAAGCTTTTATTCATAAAACTGTTATAATCTTGATAAGAAACATTTACCTCGGAGAGGCTGAGGGATATTGCAGAGCATGAGCAATATCTCTGCAGCCTCCTGGAGATAAGAAACATGATGACATCCAAACAAACTTCATATTGCCATACCGATGCATACCAGAGTGCAATCCAATAAGCCCAAATGGACTGTCCTTTATTTCAAGCTTTTGGAGTTTATGACAACCCCCAAGAACATATCTCAGAGTCATGTCTCTCCCCCAACAAAAACTGTTCTAACCGAACCCGCAGGGTTACTTGAATTAGATGATCTGAGCAAGGAGTTGGTCTGATTTGGTCAGGAGTTTTCTTCAAATGCATCAGACTGAAGGAGGCTTCAAGGTTTTAGTGGACAAAAGTGCATAAGGAAATGGGTTCTGGCTTAGTAACTGGGCCTATTAGATGCCACAATATGAAAATTATAATATTCACTAACTTTAGCATAATATTTTTGACATTCGAATCATTTTTTTAACTGAATAACGCACTGAGTCTTGTAAGTTTGCATCAATGTTAAATATATTGTAATTTGGTTCCCCTCTGAATCATAATATATTTGTAATGGGAGTACTATTATTATTGTATTGAAAGGAAATTTTAAAATTATTGATCTATATTCTTTTAGATTTGAGACCAGCACTTCATTGACTTCTCTGTTTATTATGACTTAGTATGACTAGTTTCTAACTCCTAAGAATAAAAAAAGGTCTGAAAATCACTAAACCAGAAGACAAATACTAGAAAAGGCTAGCACATTATGTCTCTTTCCATACGAACTTAGAAACATAACGTTCAAGAAAATTGTTGCTGTCAAGACCATTGCGATTGGGAAAGAGCGTTGGTTCCAGGAGTTTTGATAGTTGCCTATGCCACGACCCTTGCGGCCACGGTTACGAATTTTTGTTTGCATGTTCCCTATTTTATAGCTCCTACATTTCAACATAGTAAATACTCCCTCCGTTTCGCAAAGAGTGTCGTTTTAGAGAAAATTTTTCGTTACAAAATAAGTGTCGTTTTAGGATTTCAATGCATAATTTATTGATTTTATTTTTCATTTTAATTTTCTATTGGTTGAAATATGATTAGGTGTATGGGTAATGATGTTTTTTATAGAAAATATGTAAAATTAAATATTTTCTTAATCTGTGTGCAAAAAGCTAAAACGACACTTATTATGAAACAGAGGGAAGTATAATCAATCTTTAAAATTTAAAACATTGTATAACTTTCCAAAAGAAAATCTCATTTAATAAATGCCAACATAGAAGCATGAAACAAACTCCACAAACCTAATAAACGAATGAATAACTTTACAAAAATATATAAATTTGGTTATTTAGGGCACACGACTACCATAATTATCGGATTCGTTGCTGAAATATTCATATAAATCTCATATAAGAAGACGTCTTTAAAAAATCTTAAAACGTACACAAACGCTTTTTCTTTTTGATTTTTAGAGCAAACCACACGAGCACTTACACGCACTTAGCATAAGTTTCTTAATTTCTTATTTCGTTTACAATTAGTTAAATATGTGGTGGGACTATTTATAATTAAAATAGGTTATATTAAAGGTTGATAACATGTAATACAAAAATATGTCACATAAATGTTAAGTCTTGATATGATAAGTTTAAGACTTTAAACTAATACAACCATCATAATGCATCATCATCGATTCGTTTTTTTGCCAAATAAAATCATCATGGATTCATAGTCGGCGTTACATTTCTTATATTATTTTACGGCAACCAAAAGTGGTCGTACGTGGCTCTTCCGGCGTCACAAATATAAGTTGTTATGACTTAGGGTTGGGCAAAAAGACGAGTTCAAGTTGGTCCATAACACCATAAACATATAACCAAGTAGCTGTTGCAACTTGGTACTTCATGCTTTCGTATTATATGTCTATTATTATTTAAATATTATATATTTACTGATTATAAAAATATAATTATTGCAGGATTTTTAGTATGAAGTTCTTAGCGTATTATAAGAACTGTCTTTTAATTTTAACTAAAAAAAATTAAGAAACGATTCTTAAATGAGATATTTAAAAACCGTCTTTTAACTTTTTATTTGTTAAGTTAAGAGACGGTTCTTATTTTTTATTTTATGGTAAGAATCATGTCTTACGAACTCCTACGACGAAGAAATTCGACGTGAGTAACAATTTTGGGACTTCTTTTTTAGTTATTAAACCAACTAGTGCAAGTTACAGCACATCTTTCTATAATTCAGTTCTTTTTCTTTTACAAATTTAAATCATGTACTATTTAAGCAACTATTAACAAAGATATATTCCGTCAACTAACTATATACATTTTTTCTACCAAAGAAAAACTATATACATTTTTTTTTTGAAACACTCCTATATACACATATATATGTGTGTTTATTTACACATTGATGTGGCAACTTGCTTCTTGTGTGCCCTACTTGCGCGGTTGTGCACATTTGGTTTAATATCGGATTAAAAAATCGCGCCTACACAGTGGCCGAAGACGCCACCCATATAAACCACTGGCGCACATAAATTTCTTCCTTTTTTTTGGGGTGCAAATGTTAAATAGGACATAAATTTCTTATTACTGACTTTAATATTAGGCAAATGCATACATGAAAAGAAACAGAAGCCGTATATATATAGAAGAAACAAGACTAAATACAGTTATATATAGCTTAAGAAACAAGACTTAATTCAGTTATATTTAGCTTAAGAAAGAAGGCATGAATGTAATGTAATGAATGCGTAAACCGTTTGCCGCAAACAAAATTGGCATCAAAATGCAGTATAGTTGATAATATCTAAACATATGTCGACAGATTAGGAGACACGTCGGTTCTAATAAGGACATGTGAACCTGAAAAATCGTATAGGTCGGAAATGTAGTTTGATCAACCGATCAGAGCCAACGATCAATACAGAGAAAATAACAACACCACTCAACTTGGATATATATATATATATATATTTCGTTAAAGTTTTTTTTTTTTTTTTTTTTTTTTAACTCTGGGGTATCCCAGATCAATTAAAAGATTCAAACTAAACTTCAAAAAGGTGGTGCGATCCACGGATGGACTCTTACTCCGGGTATTCAAATGGGTCGTAAGATAGGTTTATATCGGCGTGACCACAATGTGAAGTTTAGTGGAGTGTTTTTAAACCCAGATTACTTAGCAATTTCAAAGCCAATTTACCACTAGATCACCACGTTATATGGTTTATTTTGTTAAAGTTTCTTTATCAGATTGATTCTCCATCGTATATATATCTTGCATGTGTCTCGGATAATATTCCACCATAAAAGCGATTGTCATTAAAAAAAAATCACAAGGCAACCATTGCAACGATTGTGGAGTAGTCATTGTAAACCAGTATTATACAGTAGTTCATAAAGAGAGTCATATTAACTATCATGGTGCACGTACAAGAGAAAATTACAATGTTGCTTTAAAGCCCTTGTGGAAGCTGTGGATATGAGATCCGGTTAACTTATTTTACAAGACCTAGAATAATCATGGTCAATTCATTTGGGATTGCGAGGTGGCTAGCTTAACCGTTGGATATGACTGGTCTTCTCACCATTTGTCACTTTGATGTTAAGAGCATCTTTATCCCTATAACCCATTAGAGTCTCTTAATCATTTGTTTAGTAATAAATTTGTGTTAAGAACTTTAGTTAAGAGACACATAAATTTTTGTCCTCCATTGCAAGTTTCTTAAATTAAGGTTCTTCAAAAAAAATGAAAGAACTTGAGAAGGAAGAAAGAACTTGAGAAGGAACATTTGATCTTGTGAATACACTTTCATTAAAAACAAGGAAATGAAAAACATGATTAATGCTTAATTGATGGTTTCTCTTGCTCTCAGACTATGATCAATACTCAAACCCTGCTACAAAGGCTGATGTCTCTAACTCAACAGTCAATACCAGAGGAGCTTTGGAGGAGAAGATGGAGTTGTGCCACTTCAACTTGAAGAATTAACAAGTCACCTGCAACAAAGCCATCACAACTATACTCACTACAACTACAATGGTTCATCAATGGACATCAGTGTAGTACCAGAGTCAACAGAGAGTGACACAACAGTCCAACACTCTAAGGAGACGATAGATCAAGTTTCTGACTCACCTACTCAGCAGCTAACTCCAGCAGACAGGGAGGCTAGGGTCCTGAGATACAGAGAGAAGAAGAAGAAGAGGAAGTTTGAGAAGACAATAAGGTATGCTTCAAGAAAGGCATATGCAGAGAAAACACCACGGATGAACGCTTCGCAAAGAGGATAGTTACTGAAGCTGATGCACAACAACTCTTCTCAACATCTCTAATGCCATATCGAGCTGTTCCTTCATTCTGAACTCTTATACATAACATACCAACAATCATTCTCAATAATCTGTAACAGGAAAGAAATCATATACATAACTGCTGATTCCAACTCCATGTTGTATCAAACGAAACATACGTTTTTAATCATCTTAATGATGTCATCCATATCAAACGAAATGTACATAACAGCTCCTATAAGAACTAAGTCTAATTAACGACTATTGCATTTCGTCTAATTAACGATTATTGCTCGTCAAAAAAAAAATCAGGAAATTGCAAAAGAAACAAAAAAAAAGAAGAAAACTTTCATGATTCTTTAAGGTTATCAGAATTCTAGCTTTGCAAAATCAAAATCAAACATTTGTTGAAACACCCCCACGACCACAGGATCATCAAGAAATATATTCTTTTCAATACCAATACAGAAATGGATAAATCCAAAGTGTAAATCCATCCGTATCAATTTCATATTCACGTAATCAAAGAGATTCAAAATAATCGAGAGACAAGACATTAATGTGGATCTTTATCTATTACTGAAACCATTTACAACTTACCGAGAATGACACACAAACTTGAAGATGCATACACACAATCGATGAAGGAGATAGAGAAAGAAGATAAACGCAAACTCTCTCTAGTTGTAACACGTGTCTCCAAGAGACGTTTCTTCCGTCCTTTAATTAAGATCCGTTTCTTAAGATAATTGTTATTTTTCTTTTTTTTTAATTGCAAAATAACCTAAAAACCCCATTTAAGAGCTCCCGTTAATGATGGCCTAATATATTCTTTTGGGGGACTAATTTCAAGTGTGAGATCCGAGACCAATAAAAGTTTTATGTAAAATGACTACTTCCTCCGTTTTTAATATAAGTCATTTTACTATTATGCACATAAATTAAAAAATAATTATTTTTTTATATTTTTAATACAAAAATATCATTAATTATTTATTTAACCACAATTCAACGAATAACAAAATAGAATGTATATCACTATTAGTTATATAATATTAACTGTTAATAAATTTTATATCAAAATAGAAAACATCATATAATTTGGAACAAATAATTTTCTCTAAAACAATTTATATTAAAAACGGAGAGAGTAGTTAGTAAGACCGAAAACTGTATATGTTTCTCCAAATATCTAAAACTCTATTAATGAACGTGCACATGAAACACTCGTAACTCTTAAGTATGGTCTCTGTACAAATTCATATCGTGCACAATCACATCGACCATAGAACGGGATAGTTACGAAGTACTCGATGAAAGTGCATAACATGGACCAAACAGTGACTCCAAAATGAGCAAGTTGATCGATCGCACGCGAACTTTATAGGTGAGTACGTGTTTGGCTACTATGTATCCTCATTCACATGGAATGACCTTGAGGAGATAACTTGTACAGCCGCGATTAAAATTCAAGTTTTTAGAGCATGTTTATTGAAAGTTTCTTAGCGGGATTTAAGAGACGATCTTGTAGTTTTTAATTACAATGTTGCTTTAAAGCCCTTATAACTAAGAGACTGTCTCTTAAATCCTGCTAAGAGACCCGTCCTAAAAGACCCTCAATAAGAATGAAGTTCTAAACCTATTATGGATATATATAGTTTTGGCTTCTTTTTTTGGGTTTTTCTTTTGCAACATTTTGGCTTCTTTTCATTCTTTTTTTTAAATTAAGTGTGGATTGTCTAGACCAATTTCAACTTATCTCAAAGAAGGATAATAATGACTAATAAGCTAGCTCTGAATTTAGTGAGATTTTAGTTTTTTTTATCAACATTCTAATTCAGAATAGACGAATTAACATTTTGCCTCTGTTACCACCATACCATTATATCCATTTAGTTTTCCAGATTTCAAAATTATGAATTTTAAGTTTGGAAATCCGCCAAGAGAAATAAATATTCTTATGGGATTTATGTTAGTCTACGAAAGTCGAAAGATAAACCAGCGAAATCTACATTAGTTTATAGGACATCTACATCAGAATATATAATACCAAAATGGTGCACACACTCAAAGAAAAGTAAGAGTAAAAAATAGGAGGCTGACAGATCCGGAAAGAGCTAGAAGAGAAACGTGACTACTTGTTTATTCATTAAAGGAGACAACTAGTCAAAGCTTTAACTTTATTTCTGGTCTATAATGGTCAAGTCCGAGCTGGACATGTGTCGTTTCCACTTTTTCTTCTCGCTTCCAAAGCACTTCATTTCCTTTTCTAATTGAATATTTACTCCGATACAAAACTACGTAAATTTAAATGTTATATTGATTTTGATGAATAAATGATTAGGGGAAAGATTTATTTAGTTTTATAAAGTTAGTAAAATATTTTGAGATAGTATTTCAATGGAGATCGGAGCCTAGTGTATCCATTGACAAAGTCCAAGTGTACAAGTGACTAGAGCAGCCTGAGTTACGGCTTTATGCCAGCATTAGAAGCCCTACATGTCTCACTCAATTCAATTTAATAATTCTAATCGAAATCTGATTAACGCACTAATCGATAATTCAGTATTAAATTTGAGGTCATGCTTCCTTTGCATTACTATATAAAACCCGCTCTCGCCTCCTTAGTAATCATCGTGCTCTCTTCTTCCTTCTTAATTCGCTCTCGCTCTATGATATCTCGTTTATTAAGGTGCTTTTTAAGCTTGCAATATTATTTTATGTTGTATCGTTTGAGATCTCTCTCTCGCTCTCACCAGTAGTTTGAGAAGTGGGAGAATAAGTGTATTGTTTAGTAGATCAGCTGCATGAGCTTTACCTATCAAATTCTCTGAATTGCGGATCCAAGTTTTACTGTTTTGCTTTTCTTAGTACTAAAATGTATTAAACTTAAGTGAAACGAAAGAAACTTAAAAAGAAGAGTATTAAATTTGGTTTGCATGTGTAGATTGATGCTCATGGGGGTGATAGAGATGGATCTGTCACTTCTTTTTCAGGTTGGTTTCTCATCTCCATTTACTTTTGTTAAGATGCATGTGGTTCACAAAAATTTCCTATCCTTGATCTTACGTTTTTTTGGTATAAAATATCTGACTAATAAGCACATCTAATGCATGCATGATCCGTGTCTTTTTTAGTAGTGTGATTGTCATTTTCCCATTGTAATTGTACTTATAGTGACCATGATCATTTTACTTATGTACATCATATTAGAAAAGCAATTTTATTTTTGTATGACTAACAAAACTGTTAAAAGAAGAAACAAGTTGACTCTGTTGTGATTTTTTCATTTCATTTTGTTGCATCTTCTTTAGTTATACCTAAGAGAGTTTTTGAAAGCATCATAAAAGTCAAACTTTAAGGTAAACAAAAAGTTTTATTGAAAAGTCTATGCCCAAATTATATGTAATGTACGAACACATCCTTTTGTTCATTTTTTTTTTTTTTGCAAATTAACACTAATGACCCACTAGGTTAATTGGACCAAACAATTCGATATTTTCTTAGATGATTAAAATAAAAGGAAGTTTACTGTTGCTAAAACAAGCAATACATGAATTTTGATTCATATGTTTATATTCATATATCTTTGTAACATGAATCTGAATCTGAAAGCCATCTGCCATTGTTAATGCAGTGCTACATTTTAGCATGGAGCTGTAGTGGTTGACTAAATTGAAGACTGACAGGTTCGCTTGAGTTGTCTCTCATGTCTAGACCATTTGTGAGAAGGGATTTTATAGGTGCACCCTCACCAATCTCTAAATCTACAATTAGTGTTAGGCTCATATAAAGAAATTAGCTTCTATGCATAAAGTGCATACATGACTTTTCCAGATGCTAAATACATATTTTAGAATTAGGTCATGCCGATTCTGCAAATCATATTTTTGGACATATATACATTTTGCCTAAGAGATGCCAAACTTCTGTCAGGAGTGTTAAAGCTTTCTCATGATAGCTCATAATTTGTAGCTTGCACTACTTAGCTACACTAGTTTACTTGATTAAAATTTTTTTTGAGGGGAGTGGGGGAGGTGCTGGATTATTTTTCCTTCTCATCGATGGTCTAGATTTGCGAGGTGACTCTCATAGTGGTAAAGAGAAACAGTGATCTCGGGAAGCATCAACAATAATGATATTCCTTAAAAAAAAAGGTTTGAAAATTTTCAGCTTGTAAAATTATTGTATTGCTAAATTTTGACCAGTGATCTGCTATATATAATGCTACACATTAAAAACTTCCGAGTATAGTTTTGTGAGTTGTTTTTCAGGTTGAGTAACATCATGCCATTCTTCAAACTTAACGTGAATATGGATGTAGAAGCAAGTAGCAATGATTTTGTTGCATGGCCTTTTGCAAGAAGTAAAGAAGTCGGAAAAAGAAAGGATTTGTCGATGAAAGAGCAAAGTGGACGGATGGTGTAACCTTTTTGACTTGTTGTCATCGATTCTGTCATTCATTCATTTCATGCTGCAACAGAAAACCCCATGTATTAAGAGATTTCTTGCAAAATGATATGTAATGTTACTCGGTAGATTCTAACCACAATGAAAGACTATATACATCTATCTACTTAGCCATTGCAAATATGAATATAATTACTTCTTATAGATGGATGATATTAGTATTAAATAGGTATAAGTGATGCTTTTTTTTGAAACACTTAGGTATATTTGCAATGGGACATTCAGTGGAACTATTCCACTTTTTGTGAAGAATTGCATGTTGTTTTTTTTATTATTTTTTGAAATTTTTTTTTACTCAACCTGAAAACGGGAATTCAGATTCGGTTACAAATTCGATTAGAACAAAATAGCCCAAGTCAAAATATTACAATATAGCTTTGCCCATATGCAAAATCCAGCACATTTCCCTAGTTGTTTTTAAAATTTTCAGGAATCGATCGCCGTTCTTAACCATGAAAAAGTGAGACTCTTCTCGTTTTTTTGGATGCTGGGAGTTCTCATATCGCCTCCCGAATAGTTAGTTACCGATTAGTCATACACTCTGTACCCAAAATCAGGCTGCGACATTGACGTTAGCAATATAATATCCCTGCTGCCTGTACTCTGTAGATGCAGAACCTGCCCTGATTTTGGGGCCACGACAAATCAATAAACAGAAAAGATAAAAGAATTTGATGTATACTTATATATATTAACTTTTAATAATTTGGAGATTTAGTGTTTCATATACATGATCGGTTCTGCCTAGATGGGTCAACGGTGTTGAAAATAAGAATCCCCGCATGTGTGTCTGCAGCTGAGTTCCTTATTCCAGACCCAAATCCCAAATAAATTAACAAACTATACATTGGTCATCCTGATAACTAATCAATCCATGACCGAAACTATCACGATCTTTGTGTTTGAACCGGTCATTTCAAACACATTCAATGTTGAAACAAAACCGAAATAAACAGTTTATATGTCTTTTTTTTTGGTCAAAAACAGTTTATATGTCTAACGTGTGGTTTTATAGTTTTATATACACATGCAGTTTTAGGCAATATCTTAATGGGCTACTAATTAAAAAAAAAGCATTAGTGGGTTTCTTTCTCTATCCATCTTGGGCCTTTGACTTTACTATAAAACGTAAGGGTAAAACGGTAGTTTAAGACTTACTCGTGATCCATCGCTGCCTATATATATAGTCGCCTGCAAAAACTAGGGTATAAAAGCCCCCAATTATTTTCTCCGCTCAAGACAACAAATCCTTCGCAATCGACCACCCAACGGTACCCATCCTTCTTCTTCTCTCGCCGGAGATCGGTAAACCGTCTCTATTTTCCTCATCTCCAAGATCTTAGATTATTCGTCTATCGAAACTTTTCAGATTCCCGAATTTGTTTCGATTTGGGATTTGTAGGTCGTTAGAGATAATGGCGACGTTTGAGCTATACAGGAGATCGACGATAGGGATGTGTTTGACGGAGACTTTGGACGAGATGGTTCAGAGTGGTACCTTGAGCCCTGAGCTAGCTATCCAAGTTCTTGTTCAGTTCGACAAGGTTTCGTTTGACCGATCTTGAAGTCTTTTTTTTTTTTTTGGTTTGCTTCTGTGTTTTTTTTTTGTTTCTGATACATGTGTGTTCTTTTGTAGTCCATGACTGAAGCTCTGGAGAGCCAAGTGAAGACCAAGGTCTCTATCAAGGTGATCTTTTTAAAGTCTTGTTAGGCTTTTTAATCTTTTGTTTTGTGATACTGAGTCTTAGTCAACTGCGTACTTGAGTCTTTTGCTTTCTCTAGTTCGTTTGGTTTGGTTTGGTTTGCTGTTTTAACGCTTAGGGGCTCCTTGGTTAGGTGAAAGAAGGTTGCTGACATTGGTAAATACTAGCATTGTCATGAATTCTGTCGAGATTACGGTTTGTTTGGATGTTATATGAATAACAACAGGCTGAAGCTAGCCCTTATATGAGTTCTTAGAGTTAGAATGTTTAACTTTAGATTAAGCTGTAATGGATTTAGTTATCTGGTTTATAAGTAGGAGTTCACACCTTTTATATCATGACTATCCAGATTAGTGTCAAACCATACAGCTTAATCTCTGGTGTTTCTGATTATCGACGTTGATTATCTTCTGAGATAGTAACCTCTATATTCATAGCCAAATACTAAACGCTGCACACAAGATAAGAGAGAAGGTTGGCAAATGAAACAACCAGATACTTAAATCTCGTTTTTATTATTTCTTGTACAGGGGCACCTGCACACTTACAGGTTCTGCGACAACGTATGGACCTTTATATTACAGGACGCAATGTTCAAGATTGACGACCGTCAAGAGAATGTGAGCCGGGTCAAGATAGTGGCATGTGACTCTAAGCTGCTCACTCAGTGAGAGATGTAATAGATTTTTGAGTTTTCTTTTTCACTTTGTAAAACTCAGGCACTTGCTATATCTTGAGAGCTCCATTTGCAGCCCCCTTTATATGTACATTATCGGCCCAAAGACATATGGGACTCTTGTTGCTATGAGAATGTTCTTAAGATTCACCCTCTCTCTCTATCTGTATTGCACTTCTCCATGTCAACTATTCCCTTTCTCTTGGTCACCAGATTGCTTGCAGAGCTTTGAGAAGCCTTGCTCTATGTATTTACAGCTACCACATAAAAGGACGATAAAAATCAACCACGACCAAAGAGCTAGTTTCTTTGTCTTTCTCGAGGACTCTTATCATCTGTCTTGAACTCAGTGACACACTCAACCGGACATATATCTTATTCTTCGTTTTCATCACTTAACTCCGCTTGGATCTCCTGACCTAACCATCTAGGAGCTGCACTAGCTTTTATAGATTTTAACCAATACGTTACCAAATCTAGGGTACTCTGCCTTAAAAATGCTCTGCTTCTGCATTGAGAATGAATCTCAACAAGAGAGATATTGGATGATTTGATCGAGTTTTTCTAGTTGGTTCCTCTGGCCTCTAATAAGAAAAATCAAAAGAAGAACCACCTTAGAGGATGGTGTGTTGTAATCTGCCAAGGTGGCAGCATTTCTCAATCCACACTCAACAGATAGAACCAAGAGATTATAGTTGTCATTGGGCCTTTTCCTTGCACTCAAAACCAGAGAAGTTACGGTCCGGAATGATGATTTCAATTTTCAAGCGTCGTAAACCGGGTTTAATTCATGATTTCGGTCATATCAACGTCCTGGTAAAATGGACGAACATAAATTTCCAGAAACCTTCTTTCTCATTTAGAAGCTTTACTACAATTGGTATAAAAACGTGAACCACGAGCGCAGATCGGCGATCGGTAGTAGACAGAGTCGAGCAAATTCGCGGTGAACAGTGGGAGGAAGAGATGATGATCTCTCAATTCTTCGTCCTCTCTCAGCGAGGAGATAACATCGTCTTCCGTGACTGTAAGCTCTCTTCTCTCTCTCCCGATCGTATCCTCTCTGCTTCTTCCTTCATAATCGAGACTTATCGTCACTGTTTCCTGAGATTTTCTCCATTGAAGCTCCTCTAAGCTCATCGATCCGTTTGATCCACCACCATTTCGTATCTGATCGCATAAATGCTTAGCAGAACTTTCCAAATTCAGATTTTACGATATAACAGATTAGGTGTTCTTGCATCCATTAGATGATTCTCCGTATGTAGCAGAAGAGCCTTGTTTGTTTGTTTGTTTGTTTGCGTGAGCGCATGCGATTTGATTGAATCTAATAGAACTTTTGAATTTCTCTGCAACAGACCGAGCTGAGGTGCCAAAAGGAAGTACAGAGACATTCTTCCGTAAAGTCAAGTTCTGGAAGGAGGATGGTAATGCAGAGGCTCCACCTATCTTTGTAGGTATCATCGTTCTCATCAGTCAAATGAATGTCCAACATAAGCTTTTTTTGGTGACTAGTGAGCATTCTTTTTTGTTTGGTTCTGAGCTCTAATGAATCCAACTTTTTTTCTTTGTTGCTGTGTGCTTTTATATAGAATGTTGATGGTGTGAACTACTTCCATGTCAAGGTCGTTGGTCTATATTTCGTTGCCACAACGAGGGTTAACGTCTCACCTTCTCTGGTTTTGGAGCTTCTACAAAGGATCGCTCGTGTTATTAAGGATTATCTCGGTGTTTTGAATGAAGATTCTTTCAGGAAAAACTTTGTCCTTGTGTATGAGTTGCTTGATGAAGTCATTGTAAGTCTCATCAATCATTAGCAAGTATATTATTAATGCATAGTAGCGAATATTACTGAATATGATCCTTTGATTTAGGATTTTGGTTACGTGCAAACTACATCTACCGAGGTTTTGAAATCATATGTGTTCAACGAGCCAATTTTGATTGCTCCTGCACGCCTTCAACCTATCGATCCTGCTGCCATTTTCACAGTAAGATTGATTTTTTTTTCTTTTCGTTTGTATGGTGTATGTGAGTGACTCATTGAATTAATGTTATGCAGCAAGGGTCCAAAAGAATGCCTGGAACAGCAGTTACGAAATCGGTTGTAGCTAATGATCCTGGGGGTCGCAGAAGAGAGGAAATTTTTGTGGACATCATCGAGAAAATCAGTGTTACTTTTAGTTCAAGCGTGAGTATTTCCTTCTTTTTTTAGTTTATTATATCACAAGTTATGGAAGTCTTGCCAGTTGCCAGGTTCTGTTCACTTGCCTTATCAAACGATTTATTTCTGCAGATCAACGCTATGTATTATGTCCTTATATGTGTAGTTGCATCTTCATGTTAGTTGTATTCCTGGAAATTATCCATGACTTTTTCTGGTTTCTGAACAGGGTTATATACTGACTTCTGAGATTGATGGCACCATTCAGATGAAGAGTTATCTTTCTGGTAATCCAGAAATTCGTTTAGCTCTGAATGAGGACCTAAACATAGGAAGAGGAGAAAGATCAGTCTATGGTATTGCTTATTTCACCCCTCTGAACCAAAATTATTATCTTGAGAAGGATTCTACGTCATACTCTATTGAAATCGTGGTGTCTGTTGCATGACTCCACTTATAAGATTCCTTCATAAACGATTCTTTAGTTTATAGCTACTATTGTTGCATTCTTCTGCCTCTTTGAGGGAATTCATTATCAACTTCATACACATAAAGTGGGTTCAATCTACTATTACGTTCTAATACTGGGTGACATCACAATTGTGGTAATTAAATTCATTATTTTGTTGCAGATTATAGGAGTTCTTCAGGTTCAGGGGTGATACTTGATGATTGTAACTTTCATGAGTCTGTTCGTCTTGATAGCTTCGATTCGGATAGAACTTTGTCCCTGGTGAGCTTCAAAAAAATTGCCACATAAAACACCTTGTCTTGTCATAACATGTTGTTTTACTCTTTAACTTGCGTTTCCTTCTCAGGTTCCACCAGATGGTGAGTTTCCAGTAATGAACTACCGTATGACCCAAGAGTTCAAGCCTCCTTTCCATGTTAATACCTTGATTGAAGAGGCCGGACGCCTTAAGGTACAATTTGAACACGTCTTCTGGTCAGATGGAGAACTAAATAAGTTTCTTAATTGCTTTATAAATCTTTATCCAAGTGCTTAATTCGTATATCTCTCTCTGCTTGCTGAAATTTAGGCCGAAGTGATTATTAAAATACGTGCCGAGTTCCCTTCAGACATAACTGCAAACACGATTACTATTCAGATGCCATTGCCAAATTATACTTCTAGGTACGTAAAACTTTTGTTGGTGCGCTTGCATAGATGATAGCCATGGTAAATGTTGAATCACATAAGGTATTAGATTCAACGGAATATGTTTTGTTGTGACAGGGCTAGTTTTGAGTTAGAACTTGGTGCGACTGGACAGAAGACAGATTTCAAGGAAACCAGCAAAATGCTTGAATGGAGTTTTAAAAAGGCAAATCTTGAATCTCTCTCGCGGTTTGCTATTGAGTTTATAGTATGCTGCTTCCAGTTTGCTAACTGTGGTGTTCCAGATTGTTGGCGGGGCTGAACATACACTGCGTGCGAAGCTGACATTTTCACAGGAGTTTCATGGTGATCCTCTTAAGACAAAAAGCTTTCCTTATTTGTTTTTTTTTCGCAGAGAGAGATAAAGGATTACTGATAATACATTCTCAATATCGTTTTAGGTAACATCACAAAGGAAGCTGGGCCTGTCAGCATGACGTTCACGATACCGATGTACAATGTTTCAAAACTTCAGGTAAGCAAAATGCCAACACCCGACGGTGCCCATCTTATATTACTGTACTCTTTAAATCACATGTTGTAATGAATCGTGTGATGCAGGTCAAATACTTGCAGATAGCAAAGAACTCAAGTAGTTACAATCCATATCGTTGGGTTAGATATGTGACACAGGCCAATTCGTACGTGGCTCGGATATGAGCCTACTTTCATATAATAATGTTTTGTCACTTTTGTATGTTCCCAAGTAACTTTTCTCTTTCCCTTCTCGACAATGTTTGTTCGGATTCATTCTGGTCATACTTGTTCTAAGAGGTTGTTGAGAAGATGCTTCACAGCACGTGTCGAATGTTAACTCTTCTATCTTATATCTCTTCTTGTTTTGGTTTTCATCATATGCTTTATTTTGCTCTCCCCTTCCCCTGATGATCTCTTATATGACACCTGTTAGAATACACCATCGCTTGTGTGCACGAGTAGATTAGCTTTGTTCATGGTTATTGTAAAAAATCAAAACCACTTTCTTCCCCCACTGTTCAGTACTATATATATACCACTTCTTAGTAACGACTTTCACCGAGCCTAAAAGGTTTGTTAATAAACTCACTCCCTCTGTGTGTGTAAAGCTACTTCTAAAAGTCAAAAACCAAGCCGTATGCTCATGTGCTTTGTTACCAGGCAATTCAAACAAAAAAATGTTTGTATGAGTAAAGGTTAGAAGCAACTAATCTGATTAGTAAGCTTAGGTTCACAATCTTACAATCATAATTGAATTTATAAATTACTTATCAGCGTTACAGCAACAAGTCGCTTTGGCCGAGTGGTTAAGGCGTGTGCCTGCTAAGTACATGGGCTCTGCCCGCGAGAGTTCGAATCTCTCAGGCGACGTATGTTTTTTTCTATGAAGCCTTTTAAGAATGATCACGAGTGGGAATGCGCGGCAAGAGCAGAAAAATGGCTCTTTACAAA
This sequence comes from Sinapis alba, assembly GCA_012274485.2. Taxonomy (NCBI): domain Eukaryota; kingdom Viridiplantae; phylum Streptophyta; class Magnoliopsida; order Brassicales; family Brassicaceae; genus Sinapis; species Sinapis alba. Next base: position 28,470 of record MU105576.1, read on the forward strand.
GGCTTTTGTTTCTAAGGTTTATAGGCAGTGATCTTTCATTATTGTACTCTTCTTTACGTTGTAGAGCAAGTCAAGAAGCTGTCTCGTGATTTAATTATTATCATTCTTGTATTGTTGAAGATATTGATGACGACTATAAACAATACTAGCATAGGAATCATTATGTTTTCGTTCAAGCAGCACTGTTTTTACATACAATTCAATTTCCTTTTTGTTTCTATAATCTGATGTAAATGTCTCTACCATAATAACATATATCCACTGAACAGTCAATAACACAATAAAAAAGAGTGTACAGTGTAGTTTATTTGATCTTTGAAGCAAGGTGGGAAGAGAGAACTATAAAGAATGAATCTGTTATTTGTCGTTGAGGGGAGAAGAATAAGCATTGGACCTGGAGTTAAATAGTGGCTGTACATCTGGGGAAGTTGGGGTTAAGCAGCTCTCTATGACCTATATCATCTAGAGAAGGTCCTTGGTGTAGTGCTGGGATGGTTTCCTCCACCAGATCCTTTGCCTCTGTCTCCTCCATTATCGGATCTTCCTCTGTCAAGAACATGCGGGCTATTGAGTTTGCTGCTGTCTGAATCCTGGTTCTGGTTGGAACCTGTTCCTCTTTCAGTCTCCTGGGGACTTTTCTTTTGCCCCGAGGATGGACTAGGTTGACCTGAGCTTCTTCCTTTGTCCATGTTTGAGAGCTCGTTAGCGATCTGACTTCGTCTCTCCTTGAGGAAGTTGAGTCGCATTGTCAATTTGGAAAGTGCAGAAGTTGTTGTTGTGTTTCCCTGTTTGTTTGTATGTACTCAGCTTCAGCATGTTTTGAATGAAACAAAATGGTTTATGTTTTTTGTTGTTTCAATATATGAAACTTACCTCTCCCTTTGAGCCAGACCTCTTAGACGTGCCCGCAAGCTTTTGCGAGCTTTTGCCTCGTGAATCTTGTTGCTTCTCTTTCTCATTGTCTCTTACAGCCCCCTGCCCATCCTGCAAAATGTTAAGGATCTGTAGTGCATAGATACACAGGAAGGTTTGATAGACAAGTATCAGATATGTACCTTGAGCGTTGTTTGACTAGAGGCTGCTTCTGTATCCTTTTGTTTCTCCTTCCTGTTTGTGCCATGGTTGAAAGTAAAACAGTACTTAGCTTTGGTATGATTCAGAAAAGCATAGGTTGTGAGGTCAAGTGTGAGTCCTTACATTTTTGCATTGTGGTCTGGACTTCTCCGAGACTCTTTGTTGCCACCATGCGTTGAACCAGATGCTTTCACGTCCTGTTGACCAAGTCTATTTTCAAGATCATCAACCTTATGCTCCAATTTGGTAATATCATCCTCTGCTTGAGCTACTTCTTGCAGATCTTTCTTCAACTGCAAAAAAAAAACATGTCTATTTCAAGCTGGATATGCACTTTCTAACCAAAACAAGTTGCTAGACAACAACAGGAAGAGTAACCTTTGCATCAGTTGTTTCTGGAATAGGTTGATTCCTTTTTGACATCTTCAGTCCTACTTCTAGAGCTGCTTTCTTGTCTTTCTCTTGCTGCAACTGTTCTTGTAGTCTTTCCACCTAAAAGAAAGGTAAAGAATTTTGTAACACACTCAATAAGACAAAGCTTTGGATATGGTTTTTGTTTTAAAGCTTTACATCTTTCTCTAAAGCTTCCCGCCGCACGTACAAAGCCTTCTTCCGTCGGTCCAAACTAGCATGTAGTACTGCATTGCTTTTAACCTGTTGTATTAAAAATGAAGCTTGTTAAAAATCACCACTTGTATAGCCAACAAGTTATATACTCAAAGGTACTTATCATGACCTCCTCTGTAATTCTGTTTTGTAGCTCCGTTTTGGTTGTCTCAAGTCTTTCAATGTCAGCACTGCAGAGTGTATAAACATTGTCAGATGAAGTATGTGAAATCACTTGTAGAGATGATGATGATACTTACTCGTCCTCGTCCACCTCAGCTGAGAAATCAATAGATTCCATGGAAAGGTTTCTCTTCCCCTGTGCATATATAAAGACCAGACTATTAGTAAACGTTTAATAGCTAAGGAAACCACATCAAAGAAACTTACATGGGCACGGCCCCAGTGCCTTTCACTGGACAATGTAGACGGTTCCTTAGTGGCAGATGCTACATCCGAAGTTGATGAGTTTCTATCCTCAGTTTTTGAGACCTCATCAGAACCTTTAACTAGGATGTTATCATCCTTTCTTGCATCATCATCATGCCGTGGTAGTGAAGACCGGTTAGAGCCGGATAATAGCTTCTTAGTAGTAACTTGAGGCTTCATACTTCCTTTGGGGGATTTGGATTCAGAACTTAAAGTATCATTTATCTGCAAACACAATGGTCAAGTAAATATGGAGGGAAGAGAAAGGAACTTGTGTTATTCACTCTAGAATGGATTAATTACTGAACCTTAGTGTTGGACCGTGCCTTATGGTCATCATCATGATCAATGTCATCGCCATGATGGTCGACAGAGGCTTCACTCTCACTGTATGATCCTTCAGATTCATTTTCAAGGTCTTCTTCCTCATCTGTGTAGTCATCAGATCCTTGTGTGCCATCATAATCATCATCATACTCTTCATCATCTGTTCCCTCCTCAGTTCCACTACCACTCTCTTCTGAACCAGAGTACAAGCCAGCTGACAAGGAACCTTCCTGCAACCATTTATGTTTCTAGATGTCAGTGTCTGAAAATAATCCCCACTATGCAGAATGGTAACCTTTTCATCTTACTCCAAAGATGCTGTCATATTCTTCTAACAATGTTATCACTATAGCCTGTGCATGATTTGCTGCAGCAGCTGCTTGCAGAAGTTGCATAGAGCCATCACCGCCAACATCAAAATCATTTTCAATTTCACAGTCACCATGGAGAAGAGGTCTAAGTAGTAAAGGTGCCATACAAGCTGCAACAGCATTTGTGTTCATCCGGTTCACATTTTTGTTAGAGGCCACAACCAGCATCATCATCAAGATCCTTGCAAGAGTAACAAACAAACACAATTAACAACAAAAGTTAAGGTTCATAAGCCAACAGATAAGAAGAGACTATAATACCTTTGCAGAAGGCGGCGATTTGGTTCAGGGAATGATTCAGAAATTGCTTCACGCATGGCATTGACTCTATGGCTACGGTCACCTGATAATGTTACACGTTATAACATATGTGAACTTAAAAGACAGAGGAGAGTTATAAACTAACGGCAAGCTTCAAGAAGGGCGTTGCAACAAGATGCAGGCACTGGAGAGGAAGGCATTTCTCTGAGAACAGTCTGCGCATTTATGAATACAGTTAGAGAGAGAGATTTAAAGAGCCAGAAATGCTAACACAGCAGCATTGTAGTGGCATGTACCTTAAGACAATCAGCTATAACATGAGCATCTTCAGTGGGAGTGAACTCATTTCTCCCTGAGCCAAGTGACTACGTATTAATATAAACTCACAATGCAGGAAAGGAAATGAAGTTAACTGTGTATATGCAGTGATTCAGACCTTGCTCATATTCACGAATCCGATGGTTGACATCATCAACATCAGCAGCTTGTCTCAAGATTCCTTCTGTCTTGGCTCCTGCAAAGATAAATTTGTCTTTATTCCAGCTCAATATGGGCTAAAAAGAAAGCAGAAAATTCAAGGTGAAAGCCTGACAGTATACCATGATCTTCAACAAATCTAAGGGCCTTTTCCAAGAAAGATGGAGATCCATCAACTTCTTCTAGAGCAAGTAGTACTGGTCTTCCAATGACAGTCAAATTTGTTGGTGTCTCATCTTCTGTAAAAGGATTTTTTTTTTAATGAGTCACTGTCTAAATGAATTGAAAGAGAAACTAATCTTTAGATGTCATCTGTTATCTATACAATGTGCACATTCTTGTGAGCCTTTCAGTAATAACTGGTCAGCCTTGAACTCCAGAGGAAGATTGTACATGATAATACATGAGTATTAAAAAGACTAAACCATTATGAAAAAAAAGTGACAAACATACTCGGTTCATCAACATCGGCAGGGGGGGCATCTGGTGCATGATCATTCCTGAAGATACCATTTTGACCCATAACATGGGAAGCACTAGGAGCTTGTGTCAAAGCGTTTTCTAGAGCAGTTTTCCACTCGTGTAGATCCTCCATAGTGTCAGCCTGAAAGAGAAAATATAAAATCATATTGATAAACAACAAGGAGATATAAAATAAAAGTTGGGAAGAAACCTTGAGTGTAAAGGCACGTCCATCACGACCATCAGGGAAGAGAACAGTCAACAGCTTCTTATCTGCCTTAACAACCACACTAAAGACATAGTCCGATGTTAGTAACACCGAACCAAACCAGATATTAACATAATTATTACATAGGTTACAGAGACAATAAGCCAACCTGCCTGAGTTGTTGAGATCAATTCCCCCAAGGGTTAAATTTACCTCACCGCCTCTCTGTTGAACTGCGCTCTGTAAAACAAAAACACCTTTTAGTCCCTCCTCCTCTACTGCTCTATGAAACACACACAAGCAAGTAACATTTTGCATCATAATATGTGAAAGCTTACCGGGTCACTTCGAAAGAAAACGAGTGAAGTACGAGTCAAAATAAACCATCTTTTCTTCCAAGATGTCCACCCAAGCCCTGTGTTAAGAAAACCTTATGAAACTTACATTAAGAAAAAATTAATACGAAATTTTGCAGTATGGTTAGCCCAACACTACTAATCAAGAAAATGGGAAAAGGTGTAAAAGTGAAACAGAAGGAGGAGGTAAGAGCAAGTTTTAAGATACAGCATGCATAACCCACTTGACATGATATATGTCCTTACTAGCTGGAAATGCAGCACCTCCTTAGAGAGAAGGAAACAAACTCTAAAGGCTACAAGAAATAATAATCTATCATGCTAAAGAAGAAGCTAGTAAAACAAACCTTTTGATGATATAGAAAGAGGTCCACTCTTGAATACCTACAAATTCACTAAAAGAGTCAGAGATATCTAAACATAAACGCAATCAACATAATAGAGTTAAGGCTTGTTTCTTTTCGTTTGCATGTACATATGATTAGATATTTTGTCTTTTCATTAAAGCGAAATCACAAACATGAAGAAGATAGTATCTGTTTTTTTTTAAACATATAGTGTCTGATTTTGTGTATAGGAAACAATCATGTAAGGGCATCATTATCTCTTAACCAGATTCCTAACTCTTTGACAGTTTTTTTTTTTTTGTTTTTTTTTTAATATTTTTCGGCTAAGAGACGACTCTAATATTTCAAATAAAAAACTGTTCTTAGTTTTTCTTATCCGAAGCTAAGAACCATGGTTAAAAGACCGAAGATAATGATGATCTTAGGTACCGTGTTGTTGTTGGTGCTGCCACGGGAACGAGAGTCTGCGTTTCCAGACTGCGCAGGAGGAATACTACAGGTGTCACCCTATGATTGGAAGAAGATAAAAGACATGTTGATCAATAATATTATCGAGGAGATGGATATTGAGAAAAAGAGAGACGTACGTGATGCTCCTGGTCTTGTTCATTAGCATTCTGCTGTTGTTGTTGTGGCTGTGAAGAAGAAGAAGAAGAAGAAGATTCTCCGTTTTTGTTAGACGTAGTTTGATACATAACTTGTTATATAACGTAGTTTTCACGCCATTCAAAATGCGGCACTATTATATCCACAGAAGAAGAAGAAGAATGTCCGATCAAGAAAACGCATGCAATGGAAGTAGCCAATAGAAGCATGGATTCGAGAAACAATACCTTGTTTTTTTTATCTGGAGGATGAAGGAAGGAGATGATGTTAACAATAATTAATTTTGAAAATAAAATTAAAATTATTAGTCTTTTAGGGGTGACGAGAGAGAGAGAGATTTGAATGATTGATGTGTTCAACGGTGGTTCGAGAATCAGTAGAGGTAAAGCGGAAATTTTGGGCGTAAACGGAGGAAGCCAAATACAACAAAAAAAAAAAAAAAAAAAAAAACAGAGGAAGCCCCTTCTGTTTTTATTCGATAGTCTGACACGTCATTACCCCCCTCCCTCTCTTCTTGGAGTTGGAGGGAAAATTTTCAAGCATTCATAAAAAAATATATTTGTATTAAATAATTAAATACACATGTATGTCCATTCTTACAATTACTCTCACTAATCCACGTATACTTCATATATAACATTTTATTCCTTTAGGAGGAATCAGTATATTTGATTCATTAATGGATATCTATAGCTCTAAATTAGAATTTGGCCAATGTTATATAATAAAAGAAGTTACAAAAAAAATTTTGAGATATCATCAATTATATGATTGATGAAAGTAATCTCATCGAAAATTTCTACTATCCAAAAAGATGGATTAGAAGAAAAATTCTTTAAATTTTATTTTATATGTTATATTATATTTTCTTTATTTTAAATTTACATTTGGTTGCATTTGATTGCATTTTTATCTTTGTTACATTTTATATAAATAAAATAGTTGTTAAATAAATAATAACACTTTATCCTCTTCTCTTGATTTGTCTCTCTACATCCATATTTGATTTGTAATTTAGGGGGAAATAGAAATGACAAGCCAATTAGTACAACCTTGCATTGGTTGACCATATGATCACACTACACTGAATCGTGATGAGCACGACCACCACTCTTTAAAATGCTGACACCTCTGTTTGATTATTCTCTTACATATATACAGATTGAATAGCTTAAACTAGGTATCGTTTTTTAGATACTGTTCCGTGCATGGGAACAAACAATCATAGGACAACTAAACTCGACTCCAGTGTTGTGAGAGCCACCGGAATCGACCACCGTTAAGATCAAGATCTGCTTTTTTTAGAGAGAAGATGGAGCTAAAAGAAGAGAGAGGGGCGGGGACTCACTCAGTTCATTCGTCTCGATTAATTTCTTTTTGTCTCTAATGTAATCTTTGGATCATAAAACCAATCTTGATTGTTGGATCATATCCAAACAACATGTATGCCCCTTGTGTGGGGCACATAACATCCGGAACGCACATATATGGGCTGTGGCTGTTTTAACCAAGAGGCCTCTTAGGGAACTCACGGTCCTTTTTCTGCTTAAGAAGCCCCATCAATTAACAATATTTTATTAAATATAGAGTATAAATCTACAAGTTTTGAATTCCTTTTTTAACCCAAAAGATTCAATAAGATTTGTATCCTAATAACAAATCTAGTTGGTTGCTTGTTGTCTTTATCCTATTTTACGGGCGAAATTAAACAAAAAGAAAGAAGAAGAAGAAAACGAAGAATCAATCGGTTTTCGTCATTCAAATTACACGCAAACAACCTCCTCCAATGGAAATCGAGGTATGTAGCTCGACGACTCATATAGAAAGCATTCTTGTCCAGCGTAAGACGTTGCAGAACTTGCTCGACGATTGCCAAAGAGCTCTCCAGCAAATCGATGTAGATAATAATAGCGACCTCGCTGGCCAACATAGTGACTCACCGGATAGAGAAGAAGAACTCTCTCTCTCTTCTTACGATTCAGGAGATCCTGAAGCCGATAAAGTATGCTTATTATATCCTCTGCTTAGCTTTACAATAGGAGAATTCTAAACAGCTTTCCATGGTTTTTTTTGATCTTGCGAGAATGCAGTTGTATGATCTCATCAAATGTAGAGTTGAATGTCATGACTTTCGAGATAAGTTACAGTTAGCTCAAGCTTCTCTTCTCTTCCAAGACATTGCTGCTGGTAAGAGAATTTCATTACATTTTGAATAAGTTTATATGTTCGTGTTGTGTTTCGGCTTAGCTTAACTATAGGTTCTTGTATTTGCAGAAGATGGTAGCTCTTGGGATGTAGTTAGTGATGATGATTTAAATATATGGGGTATGGAAGATGATTATGTGCTTGTTAGAGAAGAAGATATAGCTGATGCTATTGCTTCTTTCATGGTTACTTATTTATCTTCCCTTGAGCAGACTAAGGTACCTACTTACATCTCGTCAAGTTATCATGTGTAGTTAATCTGAGTGAGATATCTTTCTTTGTAGGATGTTTCACCTGATCAGCTTCAGAAACGTATGCTAGTGAGTCTTGACTCTCCTTATATAAATAAAAAATTCAGATACTAAGAGTTTGTTTATTATGAACTGGGGAATGTGTAGCACTTAGCACCATGTTTTCTGTGAAGAAGAGAAAGGGGAAGCTTCGTAAAGCTTGGGAAGGTAGTAAAGTTATTTACAACCTAGCTTCATGGAGCGCCTCTGCCATTGGGTACATTGAACAATAACAAGTCCAAACCGTTAGTTCTAAGTTCTCACCAATCTAATCTGTTCTCTTAATACTTGTGCCAACAGGATATATCAAAACCCGATGTTCCTGAGTATTGCATCTAAAGCCTTCTGGGTGTCTTGCAAAGCTATATCAAAGCTCGTCTGAATTGAACCCACCACATCTCTCAAGTCACAGGGTGGTGGTGCTCCTCCTCATTAGAGTTACAACAATGTTTATGTATCATTTATATCTGTACAAAATGCCATTGGTCTCTATTATGTTATTCACAACATTCTGAAATAAATCTTTATTTCTAAAACAAGTGCACAGTTGTTTTATTCCTTTTCCTTCTCTAAACTCTCTGTCGTTTGCAGACATATGTGCTATGATATCTTGTATCTGCAACTCTCGTTTAGTGTCAATGGCTCTACAGGATCTATCTTTACAAGTGCAGGAAGAGAAAGAAAGGATTAGTAATGTAAGTTGTCTCTCTAGAAGAGTTTTGAAAGAAAAGCAGGCATGGTAATGAATATGATTCTTACCTGGCTTCTTCATTAAGAACTGACAATACAGGCTTTTGCAGAGCTTAGCTAGGACCTCTGCTGCTGCTTTCTTCCCGGCCTTCACACCTGAAACCGTTGTTTTATTTCAGTTAACATATATTTTCAGTTGTGCAATTACACAACATAGTTTCTTTTTTTAGATTTGAAATGAATATTCATCTATACCATGTTGGTGGTACGCATTTATGTTGACAAGTAAGGCATATAACCGGGACCGCTCTTTCATATAAAATGGGACTCTCTGCCGTTTGCATATAAAGCAGATCTAGTTCCCTTCAGAAACCAAACCACAAACTCATCGGTTGGTCTAAATACAGTGAATAATTCTTAAATCTAGACCTGTAGCATATTAAAGAAGTAGTCTCCACAACCACAAGTGACACCCGAATCAAGATCCCAATCATATGACCTTGGGGGTCTGTCACGTAATAGTTATCACAATGTAACTCGAAGACATACATATCTAGAGGACCTAAGCTTACAACAAAGTTGTGCATTTGAAATCATAAAAGGAGCCTTGACCAAAAAGAAAAAAAAAATCATAAAAGGATATCTTTTTTTCAAAAACGAGGGTACAACTACTAATAATTGTGGTTTATTAAACATGATGACGTCATATAACCAAGAAATTAAAAAAAAAAAAAACGGTGAAAGGAAAACGGAAGAGAGAGAGAGAGAGAGAGAGAGAGAGAGAGAGAGAGAGAGAGAGAGAGAGAGAGAGAGAGAGAGAGAGAGAGAGAGAGAGAGAGAGAGAGAGAGAGAGAGAGAGAGAAGAAGAAGAAGCTCTAATTGTCGTTCGTTCGTCGCGTCGCAAGACGACGCAAGAAGACAAAACACCACCACCCCCGTCGCGTCGTTGAGGGGAGGGAGGTCATCCCATAATAACTCGCTAGCGATCTCTGGTACTGTTAGGTTTCTCATCGGAAGGAAGAAAGGAAGAAAGCCCTTTTCCTTTTTCTTTCTTCTTTCTCGTCGGAGAATTTTCCCAAATGAAATAGAAACTGACGGGGAAGATATATCCTTGAGTTTCTTCTTCTGGGTAGCTCAATCTTCTTCTTCTTCTTCTTGTTTCTCTCCATGACACAGACTCAACGGGTCTTCCAAGCCTGGAAAGGAAGCAATGTAAGCCCCCCCTTCCCTTTTTTTGTCATTGACTCTGATCTTTCTTAGGGTTTTTGTTTCTGGGTTTTGGCTGGATTCTCTTCCCCCGTATGAAAGTTGCTTACTTTGGTTGGTTTTGCAATGTTTTCTTGAGCTTTTTTACAGGGGAATTAAGCTCATTGTGTAGCGTAGTATCCTCTTACTTATTGTTTGGTTCAGCTTTGGTATCCGTAATCCAATGTTTTTGAGAAATTGTTGCTTCCTGTGTGAAAAAGCATGGACTTTTTTATAACGGTTCACAGCCATTTTTGAATCAAACTACTTGACATTGAAGAATTAGTGGTTATGGGATTCATAAGCAGCCGTGTATATTCTCTACAATGATCTTGATATGCTCTGTCCTTGCTCAGATCACTGAACAAGATTTGTAAAAAAAACAATTGTGCTTCCTGTGCTATAAGCAATGAATTTGTAACGGCTTACTGCCCTTTTGAATCAGACTATATTGAAGAATTTGTTGTTATGGGATTCATAAGCTGTGTAGTGGTTTAAATTAGAACAAATCTTACCTCTATATGATCTTGATATTATGGTGTATCCTTGCTCTCTTTTCAGAAGTTCGTCTTTGGTGGAAGATTAATCTTCGGTCCGGATGCTAAATCAGTGCCTGTTACCGTCCTACTCATCATTGTTCCAGTTATTTTATTCTGTGTCTTTGTAGCAAGGCATCTTCGCCATGAGTTCTCTCCCTACAATGCCGGATACGGTATCTTGGTCGTTGCACTTCTCTTCACTATTTATGTAAGTCTTCTCTGGTGCACATCTGATAGTTATTTTTGCTGTATATATTTGTTGTCTTGTTTTACATTTGCTTGTCGCTTGCTTGCTGTTAATCTGGCTATCATCAGCATTTTTCTAGTTGTTGTGTGGAGATTAGATGCTATGTTTAATGAAGCATCAGAGTTTGCTCCATTTGTTAAAAATATAAAATTTTAAGAATGACCTGAATACATTGCAGTCATGTAGCCTAAGATGTTTCTTGTGTTGTTTCTTACCTATGACTTACAATTTTAGCCCATTTGTTCCTGTTCTTTCTCCTTGTTGTGTGGCATTCTATGTTGTGTGTTAATATTTGCTTTGCTGAATCACTTACTTGGTTTTGGATAGGTATTGATCCTCCTCTCTTTCACATCTGCACGAGATCCTGGTATTGTTCCACGAAATTCACATCCACCAGAGGAAGATCTACGCTACGAGACAACAGTATCAGCGGATGGAAGACGAACACCAAGTGTTCAAATTCCTCGGACCAAAGAAGTCATCGTTAATGGCGTTTCTGTTAGAGTGAAATACTGCGACACGTGCATGCTTTACAGACCTCCTCGCTGCTCTCATTGTTCCATCTGCAACAACTGCGTCGAGCGCTTTGATCATCATTGCCCCTGGGTGGGCCAATGCATTGGACTGGTAAAAGCTCTTTCAAAAACCATATGTTACTTTAATGTTAATAGACACTGACTTGGAAAAGTTGTGTCCATTGGCAGAGAAACTATAGGTACTTCTTTATGTTTGTCTCTTCTGCGACACTTCTCTGCATCTATGTGTTCTCCATGTCGGCTCTATACATCAAGATTCTGATGGATCATCAACGAGGAACCGTGTGGATGGCAATGAGAGAATCACCTTGGTCGGTTGCGCTGATGATATATTGCTTTATTGGCTTGTGGTTTGTTGGAGGGCTCACAGGGTTTCACTTGTACCTCATTAGTACAAACCAGACAACCTATGAGAATTTCCGGTACAGAGCAAACAGCAGAACCGTTGCATATAACCGTGGCTGTGCTAACAATTTCCTGGAGGTGTTTTGCACGAAGGTTAAGCCCTCGAGGAACAACTTTAGAGCCTTCATCGAAGAAGAGCCTCCAAGAGTTGTTACTCTGCCAACGACCACCAGAGAAGCAGCAGAAGCAGAGGATGAAACTGGAACCCGGAGACAGAAAGTGGAAGACGATCTTGACATTGGGGATGATCTTATGAATATATCACAGCGTTGTAGTAATCCAGCAGAGGGTAGCAACGAGCAACCTCATCACAGTTTGGATATTGACCAATCGGTTCTTGGGGTTGCTGGGAGAGCAGACACGATAAGGACAGAGACAAGGCATGGAAGCTGGGGAAGTAGAAGAAGTGGGAGCTGGGATATAGCAGCAGATGTGACTAGTTCTAATGTCAGGGAGAGTTGAAGCTAAAGCAACAGAAGAGGAAGGAAGGGGAGAACGTGTTTATTACTTTTGTTTTTTGTTTAATTGTTTCAAACATTTGGAGAGGTCTCTTTTAGGACAGAAGTCAGAAGATCTGATTTGGTTTGGGGGATTTGCCAGTCAGTTCATGTAATCTTTGAGTATATTCCCCTTTTCTAATCTTTTTTTCGTTTCCTTAATTGTGTAATTGTGCTATTCTGTTGATATTATGTGGAATTCCATTATGTATTTGCTGTTGATAATATCTACATACCTTTCATGTTGTTTTTAGCTCAGTCAACGTCTGGACATTTGTAACTGAACCCAAAATTTGAATTGAATTCAAACTAAAAACTTGGTATTTGATCTGATATGTAAAAATATCTAAACATATTTTTTAGGATAATATTTTAGGTATCAAAAACTATATGAATTTAAACGGTAACCAAAAAACTTGAAAAACTCAGAGAATGATCATTCTTTTTGGTAATTAAAACGTTTACGTATGGAAGATTTTGAATGAGAATGATCATTCTTTTTGGTAATTAAAACGTTACGTATGGAATAGTAAATGAGAATGGTAATTGTTATTTATGCTAATTAACAAAATCTCTTTATTATCTCCCAAAAGCAACCACGCCGAGAAGACAGCAGTTTTCGTGGATGAGACAGCGAAGAAAGATCCAACACTGAAGATTTCGTTTACTGAGTGTCAGAAGGCTTACTTAGCCGTGGTGACTGATCTCAAGAGAGCAAACGTGAAGCTCAAGCTATCCCCGGACTGAGACCAAATGAGACGCGTGGCGGGATTGGTCGAGAAAAAGAGTGACAAGGCTTCAACCACGCTCAAGGAGATGAACGTGCAGATGGAGAAACTCCTTGATCTTGCAGCTGGAGCTGCCGATGCCGTTGACGACGATGACGAGAACACCCACCGTCGCGTCTGATTTTAAACCGGTTGCATTCTTTATTTCTTTTGTGTTCACATTATCACATATACAAATGAAAGTACATAACTAAATATATTTTATGTACACACAAATTGTGTTACGGTAGATTAGTTATTCAGTTTCTGATATTATATGCAGAACTGATGTGGTCAAGTTTTTTGAATAAAAATTTGATTTTTAATATCGAAAACGAGAGTAGTGAAACTATACTATTATTTACATTTTACATCTTATTTAACGTGTTATTTGTTATTTTGAATGCATTTAAAGGTTGTGTATATGGTTTAGTATTCGATAACAATAAAAACGCAAGCACGTACAGTATTAGTAGTTTTAATCCTTGCAAAATAAACTAAATCTAGAAAATATTATAGAAAAAAAAAAAGAACCACAGTTGTATAGTTTGATATGTTTACATCAAACGGTTACAGCGATTAAATGATGGTCCATTAAATGGGGTTGTGTCGTGATGTGAAAGAGACAAAAGAGTGAGAGGTCTCGAAGCTGAAGCTGAAGCTGAATGCAAAAGTGATAAGCGGTGAGTTTTGGTAAGATAGCGATAACAAGGTGACAAATGTGGATTCATAGCTCTCTCGTCATTGTATTCATCAAGATGGATTCTAATCAATGATCTCCATCCGAAATCATTGGTTTACTTTCATGCGTGTTCCTTTGGGGATTTAATTTCGAACTATAGTTGAATTATTTATTCATCTTTGATTATTTGTTTTTTTTAGTTAAGTTTAGTTTCAAGACTAAGAAAAAATAAATTACTTTATAAACTAAGTATCATATGAAATATATTGAGAATTTTTAATCTTAAAGGTATGTATCAATAACATGAAGATGTGAAAAAACTTATACAAGAAAGTCCAGTTTTTAAATATAGTTATGGCGAAAAGCTTATAAAAATTCCCGTTTAACTAGTTTCATATATAGGGTCACTTGAATAGGTTTGAAAAGCTTACGTATTTTCTTTAATATAACTAAAACATTCCAGATTTTGCAATCCATAATCTATGTGAACAACAAATCGAAAATTATAATTGAAATTCTCTTAATCGCAAAGAAAATGTAAATATTACTTAAATTAAGATGTAGCTAGCCAAGGCTAACTCGAACCTCTCTGGTCATCTGATTGACATGGGAGTATGTTAATGACTTAATGCTAATACAGTGATATAGAGTGGACTAAAAACGCTTGCTAGAATTAGAAATTAGAAATGGAATTTTTATGTATTTAGGCCGATCGACATTCATATAGTAGTATAGTACTAATTAATTAATAAAATGATATAAAATGAGTTAGAAACTTATAGTAGGAATAAAAATGAAAAGGATATATTATTATTGCTTTACTGTATATTGATTAGCAAAACTGGTTTGTGTTCATAAAACAGCTGAGAGTGAGATTCTTGGTCTACAAACAGCAACTTTATACTAGAAACAGCTTAATTCAGTTATGGATCATTTTTCCTATTATTCAGTTGCATCATATAATATAGGTAGATTTATCAACTCAACCATTAAAAGTTGGAGAGAGTTAATCACAATGCGTCTTATATAAACCCTCCCAAAGTACTAGATTAAATTACGAACTAGCTAAAAGAAGAAAGCATGTCCAGAAGTACAAGTAGTTACAAAAGAGTCATTACCAAAAAAGAAAAGAAGCAATGATGATCTCTCTTGTCCTTAAATCACTTGTCGGAGAATAATTAGGGTTTCTTACCAAAAGAGTTTTTGTTGTTATGCATCCAGATTTTAAGCACTTGTCTCCTAACACCAGTATCCTCACAAAACTGCTCAACTGCCACGTCATCGTCCTTCTGCATTCGCCACCCTAACCTCTCCGCGAATGCAAACATCTTCTCCTTCTGCTCCGCCGTGAACTTCGTTCTAAACCTCTTAGCCTTGGTTCCACCGCTGCTGCTCGGGTTCGACGTATCCTCCTCGTCCGCCGAGGCAGCCGGTTGCCTGTATCCTGGCGGCGGCAGCTGATGAGGGCGGTTGTAGTACGTTGGAACTATGTGTGCCCTGCCGCTGATCATTACGGTTTCCTTACGGTGGAAGTTGCGGTGGCAGCCACAAGCTGCACACTTGAGAGCGTCGAGGGAACCATCTTCACCGCAAGGCATGAACTCGCAGCAGCCGTCCACGGCGTGGCCACCGATGTTAACGGCATGATTCTTCAAGCACTCTCTGTACCTCGTCTTCTCTCCAACGCTTGTTCTCCTTCCTCCTCCGCCACCGCCGCTGGACGTGGCTCCCTCACCGCTCAGAGAGTCGTAACCCCCAGTGGGATGAACACCCGACATCTCCATTTCTTCTTCTTGCTCCTCAAAATTCATTTCTCTTTTTTATTTATTAGTTCTTGAACATCACAAGAACTACATCCGTACAGTTGAACTGTAACTTATAAACTATTCAGGAAACCAATAATTCAAGTGGGTTAAGAGTACAAATAATGAAAAAAAATATCACATATTTATATATATTCAATTTAATCTGAATGAAAAGATGAACAGTGAAGATAAGATAGATGGTGAGATTTTGTGGTCAACAATAACTTAAGTTTTTTTAGCATATTTATCATATTCAGTTTCGTCAAAAAAATTATCACAGAGTGTTTCCAGGTTTTAACTGAAAGTATAGGTTATACTATAAATAAAATAAAAATAAAATTCGTACCATTAATATTAAGATATAATTAATTAGAGCATCTTTAACCCTAGCACCCCACAAAAAGTGCTTAATTTTTTTATTTTTTTTGTAATTAGAAAAAAATAATAATAAATGAACCAATTACGGATCGCCACGTGTCAGTGGGCCCCGCAAACAGTGTAAGTACCAGCTCTTAAACAAACTCCATAAGCATGAATGCTTATTTTTTTTGTGGATCCCATCTATTATTAAACTATTTTTTTCCTAAATACCGCCCTAAGCAACCTCCTTAATCATGCTCTTAGAGCATGTTTAATGGGGGTTTCTTAGGGAGAGTCTCTTAGCGGAATTTAAGAGACGGTCTCTTAGTTTTTAACTAAAAAAGTTAAGAGACGTCTCTTAAGTCTCTTATTTAAGAGACGTCTCTTATTTAAGAGACGTCTCTTAACTTTTTTTAGTTAAAAACTAAGAGATTGTCTCTTAAATCTCGCTAAGAGACCTTTCTTAAGAAACCCCATTAAACATGCTCTTAAGGATGCTTTAGTAACTTGAAGGATGCTTAAGGATTTTGTTAAAGGTCGTACGTGTGACTCTGTGGACTTTACTCCAAAAAGGGAACTTTGGTGTGCCTTTTTTTTTGTTTTGAAAGATATCTTTGGTGTGCCTCAATTAATTTTAATTTGGTTTACTTGTGTTCATTATCAGTTTCATTTTTCTCAAGTGGTGCATCATCAAGTGGTGCATCACCGCATTGATGTACAATTGAAAATATATAATCCGTCTATTTTATCAAATTAATTTAAAAACAATTTCAAATTTGTTTGATGAGATTGCGAAAGATCTAGTTTAAGTATATACAGCATGACATCTAACCGTTCTAATAATTATTGTGACTTGAAATGTGACTAGTTTTTTTGGAATTTTCCTTAATTTGCTAATATGTTGCAGTGTTATATGTAGGAGTATTACAGTGAGCCAAACATCTGTGGACCAACCGATCTAGTCTTGTTTTGGACATGTTCGGCCGTGTTAAATAGGAGTTGTTTAAACTCATCAATTCCAATGTATTTTAAACAAGTAGATGTAGGATTGCCATGCAACCGGACTGGTTTTTTTTTTTTTACCGGACTGATTTTATCTAAAACAACAAGTGCATATAAGATCTGTTGTGCATATTGCATTGCAAATTGCAAAAGAGGTAAGAACACGATGTTCTTTATAGTTACTCGATGTAGAAGTGACTCTCTCACGAGGCAATCCTGTTCACACCAATTGGTTAATATATATGAAGATTTCTACGTAAAAAGCAAATGAGAAAGATTGTTCCGGCCATGTGATGTTAGAGATGATGGACTTTTGTTTTGAAGAAGTCATGTTGCAACGTATTCATTTAAGATCTAAGAACATGAACAACCCTAAAAACCCACTAGGGACTCTTAACTTTTTTTTTTCTTTTTTGTCAATTTAAAAAAAAAAAAAAGTAGCCAATCGTAGACCGTCACGTGTCGTGGGGCTCATGAACATTGTAAGAACTCATCTAAGAACACCTCTTGCACAAGAGTTTTAAAGGATGGGTTTTTAAGTTTTGTGGGGCCCACACCTCTTAAAACTCTCTTAAGAACCCTCATTGTTCTTGCTCTAAGGTATCACTTGTCTAAAAAAAACATAATTCAAATTAACATGTATTATGTAAACTATATTTATATGTAAACCCTATTTTCAAACTAAAGTATCACTTTTTTTATAATTCAAACTAACATGTATTATGTAAACTAACAACGTACTCATATATTTTAACTCTAAACCCTATTTTCTATATATAAAATATTTTCACTTGTATATGTATATAACTTGTTGGGATTGCTTATAATAGTGGGAGTTTGGGTAGGTTAATTTGGAAACACCTATAAATGGGTTAAGATTCAAGAATAAGTGTAATTGAAACTCAACTTCAGATTCCGATTAATTTGGTATAAAAATAATAATTACAATTCTCACCAAATTACAGTGACTCATGATTTGTGAAGAAGGAAAAGAACAAGAAGACGATATCAAGTTGATAGAGAAGGAAGGATCTGATTGTGGAAAAAGACAAATTACAAAGGCCGGTTTGACAATGGAATAGCTCCACAAAAAGATGTGCGCGTAGCCAGGAGAAAGGTGATGATGAGTTTTGCAGAAAAATCACGTGATCTTTGTGTGTTTCTGTCTCCCTTCCTTTCTCCTCGTCGATAAATATCGTCAACATATATGTAACGTCTCGTTCGTAATGTATATAAAATTATTTTTACAACTAAATGTGATTAAATTAGAATAGTGAAAGTATATGTGATAAAGTAATTCACATTATCATGTAAGTGACTAAATTACGAAGAAAAGTTATGAGGAATAAATTGTAACATTTTAATTTGTAATATAAAGTGTATTTACTATTTCAGTTTTGGATTCATGTTTATTGTTTTTATTGTTAGAGCATGATTATTCTTAAAACCAAATGAGGTTCTTATTTTTTTTATTTTTTTTATCTGATTTTTAGAAAAAAACTAATCGCGGACTGACATGTATCAGTAGCGTCTGTGAACAGTGCAAGAAACGGTTCTTATTTTAGAGTTTTTGGAACTATCTCTTACACTATTCACGGGCCCTACACGTCAGTGAAGTCCGCGAACAGTGTAAAAGCCTGAATTAAAGATAGCCTTATGTTTCATAAAAGAAATTTAGGTTTGTATAGCTCACTGCTTCCTTTATATAAAGAACTATAGAGAGTGCGTACATGACCTAGAAATAGTCTGAGACGGTATCAAAACGGCTCAGGCTATAATAGGTGAAGCTGAGACGACATCAATGGGGCCGGACTCAGCAGGGCGGGCTGAGAGCATGTGCTTTTGCACAGTGACTTTTTTTTTTTCATTTTTCTTTAGGAATTAGAATCCCAATTTCATCTCAAGTTGAAGATGCATCTCAAGTCGAGCCGTTTGTAATACATTTATTCGCAGTCAGACTGACATTTTTTTTGTTAAGCATTTGCCTTGTTGCTTATGTTTCCTTGGTTCTCGGTGTGCGGAAACCATCTTTAGTGTTATCATTTTTTTGTTTGTTGATAGCTCAAGTTTCCATTCTATTTTCTATTCTTTCTGTTTCACAAAGATGTATATTCTAAATAAAATTTTTATTTTAAAAATATCTATCTTTTATATTTTCAATGCATGTTTTATTAACTAATTGCATTTTTTTTTTAAAATGCATTTACTGAATTTTTATTGGCTTAAAATTATGGAAAAAAAAATAATCACAAAAAGTTATGCAAATTTAATGTGTTTTATTAAACTGTATGAAAAATCTAAAATATGTAACATTTTGAAACAAATGAAGTATTTTGTAGTAAAATATAGATTGGAGTCGAATAAGCTCTTAATACGCAAAATTTTAATAATCCATCATCAATTATAATAATTGTAAGTTTCAAGACATAAAACTTTAACTCTAAAAAGATAACATGCACTCTACAAAATCTTGCTGACAAGTCTGAGACATAGAATTATCAAAACATGAGCACAGTTTAGACCTAACATTTAACCATGTGTTAAATATAATACATAAATGTTACTAATAGTTAATGAACACTAGAACTTCATTAGGGTAAGTATGAAAACAATATTATATTACTATCTATATGTCTCCAAACAACACAACAATTAATTAATCTTGTGTCTAAACAATATAAACATTAACTTTCATCTTTTAAATAATTTTTATTATTATTTTTTAACTATTTGATCAATCAAATAATTTTCTACAACACTCAGATCATTTATAAAAAAATCAGAATAAATATAACTATTTTACAGGTCTATATACTACAAAAGTAATTTTATTTACTAAAAATCAATTAAGTTAATGGATTAATTTATTTATATTTTCATGAATAAATATTAAATTCACTTTAAATTAAATAATCTTTAATATTAAATTAAATATTGTATATAAATAAAATGTTTGAGTTACTAAATTGATATCAGATAAAATTTATCATTACACATTTATCAAAATATATATTACATAATTAATTAAATAAATACAAAGATTTTAACAAAAATTCAAAATGAAAAAATTAAAATAATATTAAAAATTAAGTAATAGGTTATATAATATTCATATTTATTATAAATATGTGTAATTAATATATATTTTTTGAATACATTAAAATTAAAATATTTTAATTTCATGAGTTAGATTTTGTTAAAATATGAGAAGTGGTTGGTGATTGTTGTGAATGCTCTACACAGCCACAATTCTCTTTACAGCAATAAAATGAAAATAATCAAACTATAAAAAAAATTCTAAAGTTACAGTCCAAAATCTTTAAAAAGAAATGTATTGGTTGAACATAGTCATTATGTAGGACATTTGTAAGAAATGATGGAACATAAGAGTGATAAAAATGCAGAGTTATATAAAAAAAAAAAAGAAATGTATTGGTTATAAAAATTAATTTTTGTACAGTTTTATATTTAATGCTTTTAAATAGCTGAAATAATTCTCTACTAATAAAATCTTAAACTAAAATTAAAAAAACCAACAGCTTAAATTGTAAAGTAAAAAGGCTATAGCTACCGTTGCTACCAATCCAATCAGCTTCGTATTGTTGCACTTTAAAATACTGGTATATCATTATATCACAAACATCATTAGTTGGGTAAGTGTATTAAATATCTTTTGTAAAAACTAATTGTATAAGAAAAAGTCAAAATAATATCTTGTTGTTAGATAAGTCAAATACATAATTAAATAAAAAGAATCACCCGACTCCGATCATATATATAAACGCGACGGTCTATCTAGATATTTGGGGTAGTTGCGACATAAGCGGATAACGGGTACGCTTCTCTTCTCCCTTAATACGGATATTAACCTTTCCGATTCGCATCCTCTCTCGAGCACCTCATCGTGCATTAGGGTTTCTTCGCCATGGATTCTACTACTTCTCTCGTCGTCAAGGTTACTATCCTCTTTGTAAAACTTCTAATGATCCTCACAGTTTTGTAGCCGTAGCTGCCTGTGATCATGTGGCGATCGTCTCGATTTTCGTATCTGTATAGTGATTTTGTTATAGGTTTACTTGTGATCGGTCCTTTCGTTTTTGAATTTGATTTCGGTATGGATCGAACTGTCTATATCTGTCGTGAAATTGAATCCAAAATCATAATAACTTGGGGTTTCAAACTAGTATTAAGGTTGCTTGATCGTCATTGCTAAGCTTGTCTTCGTCTTTCGATTTGTAATTAATCAGTTTCTTAAGGAAAACTTGTTAAATAAACATGTTGAAGTGTTTTTGTTTGTCATCTTAAGTGTCTGTAAAGCACTGCCACACATCTGTTATTTGAAGGATAAACTTAAGTTTGTTTGTTTCATATAAGTGATGTTTTTTTTTAATCATTGCAGGTTAGCTATGGAGGTGTGCTTAGGCGCTTCAGGGTGCCTGTCAAAGCTGATGGACAGCTTGATCTTGACATGGCTTGTCTTAGGGGAAAGATCACTGCTCTGTTTAACTTCCCTGTGGATGCTGACTTCTCTCTGACTTACTCTGACGAAGATGGGGATGTGGTGGCCCTGGTCGATGACAATGACCTGCTTGATGTCACGAATCAGCGCCTTAAGTTCTTGAAGATTAATGTGCAGTCCAGCACTAGCTTTTTTGTTCCAGAGAGTAATGGGAGTTCAATAGCTTCGCACTTTACTGATGGCACTAACCCGGTTTTCCAAATCCAGAAGGGTATAAATGATGTTATCACCGCTGTACCTAACCCCATGCGTGAAACCATATCCAAGGTGTATATTGACCTTGCATCTAAAGCGGTATCTTCTAGCCCTGTAGTCGGTGAGCTGTTTGATTGCATCTCCAAGCTAGGGAAACTCTCTGGTCCTCAGGAAGGTAGTGTTTCCTCACCTGTTAGTAAGCCTGGTTCTTCAGGTCCTTCCTCTGGTATCTCTAAGAAGAGCCAAACCGGGAAAAAAACTGCTGATCTTAATGAACCAACTGGCTTTGCTGTTTCAAAGACTTCTGGTCCTGTGCCAACCTCCTGTGGACTGGGTGCTAGTTTCAACGAATGTCCCTTCAGTGGCAGTACCGTGAATAACTCCAGTTCAAATCCAGTGAAATTCACCAAGCATGCCCGGCGTTCATGTCACTCCAAAAAGAGCAGCAATGGTGATTACTGGACCTCACTGGGTATCTTCCATAAGGGCATCCGCTGTGATGGATGTGGAGTTCTTCCAATAACCGGGCCTAGGTTTAAGTCTAAAGTGTAAGGAGGCCTTTTTAGTAGCTAGTGTAAAAACTACAGACACCTTAGAATTTTTTTTTTTTTTTGCTTATTTGTTTCTTTGGTGAATATTTTGCAGCAAAGAAGACTATGATCTTTGCACCATCTGCTTTTCGGTGATGGGTAACGAAGGGGATTACACAAGGATGGATAAGCCCGCCTCAGTTCAACATTCACATCCCTTTGGACAACTTACCCCAGTATTCCTCTTCTTCTATGTTTAAGCTTCCTTTTTTCCGTGCCGTCTCTTTCTGTAGTGTAGCTATATGGAAATCTTACCTTTCTTTTTCTGCCATATAGTTTTCGAATCCGTGGGTGGGCCATGTGCCGCAACCACAACATGGAGGTTTACATTTCAGGTGCACTCGGCCTAAACTTGACAGTCGCTTTGTGCTTGATGTGAATGTACTTGATGGAACAGTTTTTGCTCCATCTGCTCAATTTACCAAGATTTGGAAAATGAGGAACAATGGTTCGCTGGTGTGGCCGCATGGCACACAGATGGTCTGGATCGGTGGGGACAGACTCAACAACTCATTGTCAGTTGATTTACAGGTTAGAAACTATTTTCGTATTGTTGCCACTTCTTTTGCTCGATTTCCTACCCTTATGTCCCACTTACATATCAATTATTGTTGTTTGAGTTACTCGCAGTTTGGCTTGAGTTAGCTTTTTCTCTGCACAAAGTGGTAATAGTTTGTTTACTAGTTGTTTATTGGTCTCAACATCATTGCAGATTCCAGAGGAGGGTGCGCCTATCGACAGTGAGCTGGACGTGAAAGTTGATTTTGTTGCACCAGAGTCACCTGGTCGATACATTTCTTATTGGAGGATGGCTTCCTCTAGTGGTGCCAAGTTTGGGCAACGTGTCTGGGTGTTGATACATGTACTTACTAGATCTTTGGTGCTCTTTCCCTCGAATATTTGTTTCTCTATCAAAATGTCTTTAATACCCTTTTCGTGTTGGTTGCGTTGTCAGGTTGATGCATCCTTGAAGAACTATGTTGTGAATGAGTTTCATGGGCTGAACTTGAATGCCTCCCCTGATGAAAACTTTTCAAGAGAATTTACAGGGATCAATGTGAATCATAAGCCAACTCAAGCTGGCAGCTCCAGTGTTAACCCTGAGGCAGTGAAAGGTGCTGATCGGGAAGAAGCAGCTGGATCACAAATCCCAGTAAAAGATGACATGCTGGTTGGTGAAGTTGAGCCTGCTACTCTTACTCCATCTTCATCTTCGTCATCATTCAACATGATCGAGTTTCCAAACATGCCTGCTGTTGAGGCCTTGGGTGGTGGTTCGTCTTCTACAAAGGACATCCCTGTTGCTATTCAAGATGATATTGAGAAGAACGATGTCGAGATAACCATGCTCAAGGAACTCGAGGAAATGGGTTTCAAAGAGATTGATTTAAACAAAGAGATCTTAAGGGATAACGAGTACAACTTGGAGCAGTCTCTTGACGCTCTCTGTGGAGTTAACGAGTGGGATCCTATCCTAGAGGAGCTTCAGGAAATGGCGAGTCTGTGCACTTTGTAATTTAATATTTGAAAATGGTGTTGTTTGATAATGTGGATTTTTGCAGGGCTTCTGTGATGATGTGACGAACAAGAAGCTGCTGAAGAAGAACAATGGAAGCATTAAAGGCGTAGTGATGGACCTCCTCACTGGGGAGAAGGAGGCTTAATGTGTGGCTTTTGATTTTGGGAACGTTTTATCTATCAGGGTAAACTATGCTTTAATATAAATAAATCATGCTAATGCAGCGTGGTGACGTATAAGCAAAAGATTGCTTGGTTTGTTTATGTTTGATGAATGATGGATGTTACTCCCTTTGTTTCAATTTATTTGTTGTTCAAAAAAATTTATTTTGGGTTGCAAAATTAGCAATATCCTCAATATTCTAAATATAATTTAGTCACTTAAATTTTATGACTAATCACAAAATGCTGTATTTTTATAACCAAGATAAATTGTATAAAATTTTATATAGTTATAATTTTTGTGCAAAAACTTTAAATATCTATTAGTGATTTGGGCATAATTTTTACATCATGACTAACTTTCTGATCATGAATGGTTTTGTTAGTGTTGGGACCAAGAACTATTGATTAGAGGGTGTGAACTACAAGGGGAATATATGTCTACCACTATCTGGTGATTCTGTGCTGAAGCTCCTCCTAGTTGCTAATGTTTAAATCACCGAGAAGGCATGTCACGGTCGGATGAAACACTAATGTCAACTATGAATAATAAAAGTTACTTTAGAAGAAGCTCCATATTCAGAGTTCAGACACAACAAAAAAATCATCAAAGAGTGTAAGAATCTTCGTCTAAACAAAATACAAAGAGAGAGATGGAGAAGGCACAATAGAAATCTCAATCCTTAAAATCCACGCCTCGGACGCTCCTCCGCTACATTCACCCTGATTGCTCTACCCTCCATGTTCTGCATATGTATACAAAGATAGATATAAGAGATCATCACAAAATCTGCAATAGCATGACCATATATGAGGAAGGTACCTGTCCATCAAGAGCAGCAATAGCATCGTTAAGTTCAGTCTCGTTAGACATTGTGACAAAACCGAAGCCACGTGAACGACCTGTCTCACGGTCATAAACCACTCGAGCTTCCACAACTTTGCCATGCTCACTGAAAACTTGTTCTAGACGACCATTGTCCACATCCCATGGTAGGTTCCCCACATAGACTCTGAATGCAGGTTCATATACCCGAGGTTGGCGTTCTGGACGTGATCCTTTTGGAGCTGCCTTGTTTACTGTCAGAAGCCGCCCGTTTAGATCCTGACAAAACGTGAGAAAAAGACCAATACACACCGATGTTAAGTAATGTTCTCACAAAACAGAATCCCCAAACTCAACTCTGATGCTAAAACGTCTCAGACATAACATCTCCATGCAAATGGGGATAGGTAGTAAACAGCACTTCTCCATGGACAAAAAAGAAAAAAAAAACTGCTTTCTTGGAACAGAAAGACGAAAACTTTGGTGGGGTTAAGAGCTATTGACGCCACTTATGAGCCAACATCGAAGGATAAACACCCCACTACTTCAGATAGGGTAGAAACTTACATAACGGTTGAACTTCTCAACAGCAGTCTCAGCTTCTTCGACCGTACTCATTGTCACAAATCCAAACCCACGACTCTGGTCTGTCTCCCTATTGTATATAACCTTCAACCACAAGAATCCAAAGAACACTTTAGGATTAACAACAATTATCTCCACGAACATACAATGTCAACAGATACATATTCAATCCACACAACTCTGATCACTTCAATACTTCTTCCAAAGCCAGAGATGCTCCAAACACTTCAAAGCCAATAACTTTACTTTATCTCAACCACTTCAGCAATACACAATGAACATAAACGCATCAAACAAAAGGAAGCAGCAAAGTCATCATACTCACCTCAGCGATTTCAACAGTACCAGCTTGCTCAAAGAGCATAGCCAAGGCTTGACTATCAACATCGTAAGCCAAGTTTCCGACGAAGAGCTTCGCTTCTTCCGGTGGCTCCGGAAAGTCACCTCCTTCGCTCACATCCCCACCTTCTTCCCCTTCAGAAAACGTAGCTTCAGGCTCGTTATCCTCGACGGCGACGGAAGCGCTCACATCCCCACCTTCTTCCCCATCCCAATCCGAAGTTTGAGCAACGAAGGAGACAAAAGGCGACTTCTTTAGGCTGGTTTTGGTTTTGAGAGATAGGGAGACGCGGGAGAAAGAGAGCGGGAGGTTAGTGCGTCCGGTGAGGAAGGAGCAGCGAGGGTAGATAGTGGAGAGCGAAGCGTGGGAGAAGATGGTGGCAGAGGTGGAATCCACCATGGCTAAAGGCTTCAGGCTTGAGGTTACTATTGAAGAAGCCATTGTAGAGGTCCTAGAGGAAGTGTGGGAGAGAGATAGGGATAAGGAGGGGCGAGAGAGAGCACGAGAAAAAAACTATTCGATACCAAAGTGAAAAATTATTTAAAGAAAAAAAAAATATATATTTTTAGAATTAAAAAAAATAGATCTGATTGGGCTCAGTATTGGGCCATTCAATTGGAATGGGTTTGGTTGATGTAGTTTGAGTTTTTGAGTTTTACAGGTTCTAGGTTCTGAAATAGAACATGACCACTAAAAGTTAATAACAAAACCTATATCTTCTCAAGACCTATATCTTCAGTGTTTGGAACAGTGTTTTTAATCCAGACCAAACCAGCGGCCAGAACGGATTAAACCATTAACAGGTACATATCCAGGTCGGATGGATAAAAACCAGGCTTTTTAGTAATTTACTATCAAAATAGTTTATCGAAGATACCTAACAAAATATTTAGATTTAATTTATTTTTGTTCTTTGACTGATTTTGATTGAACTTGATTGAACACTGGCGCGTGATCCAAAACATTTTCCGGTCTGGTACCAATGCGGTTTTAAAATCATTGGTCTGGAACAAAACCAGAGTCCTTGGGACAGCAAAACAAAATATCCATATCGGACCCGGTAGTTAGTATGTATGGATCATTCGGTTTGCAAACTACTATAATCCGTTTTTAAAACCGTAATCGTTTTGAGTTTCAAATCTATCAGGTTTGAAATCATGGTAAAAGAAGACATCAATGTCAAATATTTCTAACAACTTTGATGTTATATATGACAAAAGAAATGAAGGGCAGACTATCTTTATAATTTTTTTTTTTAATATCTTTATATGTTGCACATGTGACATGAGATGGCCAAGAAAAAAGGTTATTCATTATATTGATTAGTTATATGGAGAAAAACGAATACATTGGTTAGTTATTTCAGTTGTTACAAAATTTAAAATATATCCACAATCAGTGGACAGTAGTCAATACACGAATATAAGACCACTCCATCAAAAGTAGGGCTGCTGAGACACATGACTGCTCTAGTTTTTATTCCTTTTGAATTATTTGTATTTAACCAGAGTCTATGCATCGACCATAGTGTAAAAAAGCCGTGGCTTTCTAGAACAACTTTGACCCAAAAAGCTACCCATGTTAGAGAACATTCCAAACTTCCTGAGTTCTGAATGTACATTGTGACTACACGTTCCATAAGGGCTGCTTGTATTCATCATTATAATATACATTTATGAGAGAACAAAAAAAAAAAACAGAAGACATAAATTATATTATATTAATATGATCAACACATCTGCACTTGTTACTACACTTTAACCTAATAAAAGATACCTTGAAACAGAAAATTCTTAGATGGGTCCTAAGAGCATGTTTAATAGAGGTCTCTTAGGGAGAGTTTCTTAGCGGGATTTAAGAGACGGTCTCTTAGCTTTTAACTAAAAAGTTAAGAGACGTCTCTTAACTTTTTTTAGTTAAAAACTAAGAGACCGTTTCTTAAATCCCGCTAAGAGACTCTCCTTAAGAGACCCTCATTAAACATGTAAGAGCAGTGAAGCCAGAGGTCGTATTCTCCTTAGCTTTACCCAAAAAGAAGAAAAATCAAAAGAGAGTAATTAAAGGGGGTAATGAAAGTTATAACTTAACCCTTAATTGGTGGCTTTAATTGCCTTTCTATATAATTTTTTAATTGGCTAAATACACTTAAGTGAGCCACCACCACAATCAGCAACGGGAACCCTTACGGCAATTCAATGCACCAGAACCAACCGTCAATGGTCCAACGAGAGAAGAAGGTCGAGCCCCAAGACTCGAAGCCTTGGCATAGCTAGACGAGGTAGCACCACCGGAAGGCGTAAAAAACGCACCGTTCAGCAATAAATCACCAGAGGATCTCCAGTTCCAGCTCTTCCACTCACTCTCTGGGGCGTCCTCATGCTTAGTCACTTCTTTGCTAAATCTAATATCCGGGGCCAAAAATCTGTTCCCTTGACTATTGATTGTAGGGTTAGCACTTCCACCAATAGCATACATCTCCCAATGTGTATAGTCATTGTTCACCACATGGAAGTACCCATGTCTACACCTATGCACATCCAACAAATGGTCCCAAAAATTTAATCACACATCAAAATCACATTAATTTACTAACAAAAAAATCTAACATTGTTTCTCCTTCTGTATCAAATTATCTGGTTTTTAAGAATTTTGGTTTTGTTTCAAAATAAGTGATGTTCTCATTTTTCTAGATAAAATTTAATGTCACTTGAAATTTATGACCAATCACAAAATACTGTATATTATTTATATTGGTTGAACTAGTGTTATTTAATGTTATTTTTATGTAACCACAATAAATTACATAAAATTTTGTATTTTCTTAATCTTTGTGAAAAAAACTTAAAACTCACTTAAAATGATACAGAGGGATTATAGATATTTTTACCTTGGCATTCTTTGAACAAGGCCTTCACCAAAATGATTAAAAGCAATGGTGATTTGCATGTTCTTGTCACGAGCGTAAGTGTCACTATGACCAAGCAACATGACCTTGTCGTGATGCGTCATGTAATTGTTAGACAGAGTAATAGCCGTGGAGCCCATTATAGCATCAATAAGCCCGTCTTCGCAGTTAGATAACGAACAATGGTCAACCCAAACATGACTCCCTCCAAAGATCGAGACACCGTCACCGTCCGATATAGTTCTCCACCCGTAATGCCGTGGTGAGCTCCGCACCATAGCGTTCCCACCTTGCTTACAATCATGGATATGGATCCCATGGATGATGATGTTAGTCACGTACTGAATCGTAATGCATGGCCCACCTGAGATGTGTACTGACGCGCCACGACCGTCTATGGTCTTGAAAGAGTTCATGATCAGTTCTTCTTTCAGCTGAATAGTCATGTCTCGTTGGAAAATGATCCATAGTGGCTCGTCTTGAACCACGGCGTGTCTTAACGTTCCGGGTTTGGGGGTCACTGGGTCGTCGTTGCCTGAGTCTGTTACCACGTAGATACGACCATCTCGGCCACCGATAGCGTTCTTACCGAACCCTATGGCGCAGTCTGCGAGACGTTGACGGTTGGTCTCCCAGTGTGGGTCGCATCTCCAACAGTCGTCGATAGGGTTACCAGTGGTGCATGAGAGGTAACCTAGCTTCCTTCTTCCTGCAACCGACGCATTAATGCTCCTGCAAGAGTTCGTTCACAACCAAGAATATTATTATTATTACATGAGAAGTTGTGTTTCAAGTAAAATGTGTAAGAAGAATATGAAAAGACAGGAGATTTGTACTTGTGAACTTCTTGAACAACAGCTTCTGGGTCTGGTACTGGTGAAGATAAGATCAGTTGAGCATAGAGAAGAAAAGAGACTATGGAGATAAAGAGCTTCTTTGTCTGCATTTTTCTTTCTTTTTTTCTTCTCTTGGCTTCAAGTAAGAGAAGAGGGAAATGAAGATGGAGGAAAGAAGGTTTGAGTGGGAATATAGAGAAGATGAAACTTTGAGAGTTTATATAATAAAAGATGTAAGAGCATGATTAACCATGGGTTCTTAGGGTGGGGTTCTTAGCGTAATTTAATAACCGGTTCTTAAATTACGCTAAGAACCCCACTTAAGAACTCGAGGTTAATCATGGTCTAAAGGAACTCCACACTATTTGTTATTGGACTTTTCGGTTTAGGTCCCACTCTTTTATATCTTCTTTAGTAAACAACTTAATAATATTCAGGATGAACCAATAGAATGCTTTACATCCGCTACAAGTGTTGACATTAAACAAAAGCCTCCAATCTAATTAGGTAGAAAATGTTATACTTTTCAAATAAGTTCCACTTGGTCTGTTTAGCCAAATAAAAACAATTGGAAGTTGGTTTTGAGGTAATGATTAAGGATCCAAACCTAGCTAGTAACCATTCTAGTTGATATATCACATACTCTTTTTAGAGAACGTCAAACCAACAACAACAAAAAGTTCTATATTTTTTTTTTCAATTTATAGCAGTTTCGCTCTAAAAGAATTTAACAAAAGTTTGAGATGTTATGTGCAATTCTCTTAAATAGCCATTTTTAAGTTTTTGTCACAAAATAGCCTTAAAAAAATAAAATAACCAAAATAACATTTTTTTTTTTGAAATTTTCAATTTTTTTTTTTTTTGAAATTTGAAACCTTATCCCCAAATCCACACCTTAACTCTAAACCTTAAAGTCTAAATTAGTTAACCCTAAAGGTATAAATGCATATAAATAAAAAATTTAGTTTAAAAAAAAAACTATTTTAGTCATTTTCTTTCTTAAGAGCTATTTTTGTGAAGAACAAACTAAAATGGACTATATAAGGAAATTTCTCTTATGTCAATCACAACCTATTATAATGATGCAAATAAAAACATATAATAGAATTTGCTGGTTTATTTTCATTTCTCATGCTTTACTTTTGCATTTCATCGGACTTTACATCTTATGTTTGAGGATATATAGTTGCATATATTGCAATAAACTATAATCTAAAATACATTAGAAAGTGTCCGTACCAGAACCGTTAGCCTTTATTATTTGAGAGGTGACTCTCCAACCATATACTATAGCACATGTTAGGGGAGATTTCAACGAAAAGCAAAGATAAACCGACAGAACAGAACATGTCAAAGTAGTCGAGTACCGAAACATAAATGGCAAGCATAAAAATAGAATGAGATGATGAAGAAAAAAGAGTATAGAAAAATTTGCTAATCAAACTGTAAGCCATGTAGTTTTAGGGTTATGTAATTGTTTTAATTTCTCTCAAATTTAAGCTCGTTTGGTCTTGGAGTTGTTTCATATTGACTAGTTATTGCTTAAATCTTCAAATGTAGAGGTTAGTTTCAGGCATTTTCTTCATGATTGGTGTTGGTGAAAATGACGTGAAAACAATAATATTTTTTGTTTGTTTTCACCATATTACTTTTCCACTTCTTAATGCACCAATCACGGCAGGGGATTTAAATCCGAATCTATGCTCTTAAAGTCATTAGTTAATAGGTATTAGTAATGATAGGTTAATGTGAAAAGCATCAGAGATGTAAAAAGGAAGTATAAGTGGGACATGTAATGTCTCGTGATTTGCAGGTTTTACGGGATTCATTTTGTTATTGTTAGAGCATCATTAACGGTAAAATCAAACTAATCGCGGATCGACATGTGTCAGTAGGGTATGCGAACAGTGCAAGAGACAGTTCTTATTTAAGAGTTTTAGGAACTGTCTCTTGCACTGTTCACAATCCCCATATGTCACTGGGGCCCGCGAACAGTGCAAGAGACTCCCTTAAGAGACCCCATTAATAGTGCTCCTAGATTTATATGTGTGTTTTACATATAATTTGGTTTAAAACAGGTATCCCGTTCAGTTCAGAGTAAAAACCGAATCCAACCTAATATCTACAAATATTTATATAATTATCAATCGGGTAAAACTGTAAATACCGAATCAAATTGATCCATTTTGGGTCAGATTCGGTTAAAATCTTTGGACAAACATAATCAAATGATACAATTGTTTTTTTTAAAAAAAAAAACTAAAATTCCATCGAAATATTTTAATTAAAATTTTTAATACCCAATTCTTTTTGCTATCTAGTTTAATACCCAAACTAATTATTTTACTTTTTTGATACACAAACTTTTTAAAAATACTCATTTTAATAGCCAAAGTATGCTTATTTTAATAATAAGTTTCAAACAAAACTTATAATATCTCTCAAAATTTTTAAAAAATCTTAAAAATTTCAAAAATTATTAAAAAATCTTAAAATTTTCAAAAATTATTTTATGTTTAAAAATAAATTAACTAACTTTTGGATAATCTGAATCTTTTTATAGTATTAATTTTAGTTTTAATTTAAAATTTAATTTGTTTCTTGAAGTTTTAAAGTAATTTATTTATTTTATTCAAAATAAAGCTTTTATAAATTTTAAAACATTATAAAATAGTTACTTTATTATTAAAACATAAAATAAAATTTGAAATTTTAAAGATTTGTATATGAAGTTTAGAGATTTTTAAATTTTGTTTAAAACTTATTAATATTTTTGATTAAAATTACTATAGTTTGAGTATTAAAATGAGCACAATTTTAAAAGTTACTGTATTAAAATAAGTATAATAATTAGTTTAGATATTAAACCGGATAGAAAAAATTCGGGTATTAAAAAGTTTAACGAAATTTAGTTGGAGTATTTTTATGGAATTGTCCTTATAAAAAACATGTACGATAACTATAATGTCAAGATTTAGGTCAAAATAACAGCTTCATTCAAAATCATTGTTCTAAAAGTAGATCAAAACTATACAGAGACTAATGCTTTTTTCTAATCGGTTTAGGTGTCGTCTAAGGAATAATCTTCTATAACACCTAATTATCGTATAACAATTATTTTTGAACGTTGTTCTAAACACAAATCAAATATAAAAGTGCGTTAGAATATTACAAAAAGAAATTGATGGAAGAGTGGGAATCAATCAAGGATAGGCTCAACAGATCTTCATCTTCACTCCACGTACCAAGATAAACCTGACAATGACACTGAGGAGTTGAGTAACCACAGCACATGCCTCCCAAAGACTTATTATAGTCTCTGAAGAGAAAGCAGACAACTCTTACATGCATGCAAGCGACATATCATTCTTTTTTTTCTTTTGTTTATTATTATTTTTGTTTGTCCGTAAAGTTCGCCGATAATTTGAACATAAGCATAATGTTATGGCATCCACTCACAAATATAGTACGTGGTACATATCATGTTATCCTATCTAGTTTATTTTTCGTCGTTGTGGACCCAAATGTTCACTTGTGTTCAAAGGAATCTTGATTGAATCCAAGTCTTTGTGACATAGAACTTAGAAGGACTCAAGTGTCATCCTCTATGGCTACTAATTGTCTAAATATCATTCATTTGACATGCAGTTAATATAAAAGGCATATGTTAAATCTATTGCGTACTTTGAAACCAAACACCAAATTAAATGGATCATATTAAGTTACTTCTCTCTTGAGCATCCATCCATGTGGTTGTTTTTTGCACTTTTAGGGGTTGAGAATTTTGCAAGGGAGCCAAGTCTTTTCATGAATAGTAACGTGTGTTTTCTCTTAACTGAATGTGAAACTGACACTTGAATTGTTTTCTGGGTCACTGGACATTTGCGTGTATAGACAACTTGCTGCCTTGATTGTATCATTTTCTCTTAACTGTTGTGTACTTAACCTCTTGAGTATAGCCTCCTCAAAGAACTAAATCTACGCTTCTGCTTTCTACCTGAAATGTTGTTACCTTCCATTACAAAACAGCTTTTGGTAAACAGTAAAAAAAAACACTACAAAAGAGTCAGTGACGTTGTCTTAAACCTGTTGAGAGTCTTCCAGATGCAAGCAAAGCCTCTTCTGCAATAGGCTTCCACTGTTGAGCACACGAGTAGTTAAGCCCAATCCCTACGCTGAGTCCTCTTAACAGAATCACAGTGCGAAGAACAGAGAATAGTTCCTCTGGAAACCCCTACCCACAACAAACAAACAAACACAGTAAAGCTTTTGCAGTATATCCAAACACACACACAACTGGTTGTACATTTACCTCAACGGATATCTTTTTAATGGAAGAGTCTTCTGAGAAAGGTTGCAGAACTGCTACACCGGGAGGCATTTTTGTATCGAACATTGTTTTTGCTAACTGGAGAAGTTCTTGCTGCTCATTCTCACACTTGGCAAATGTAACTATACCAAGTTCCCTGAATATTCACCACGGAAACAATCAAGGGATCATATGCTACACTAATCTGACCAGACCAGGTGACTGCAACCAGCATAAGTTAACAAAGGCTTATCACCGAAAGTTTCTTTATCACTTCCATCACAGAGACTCTATCGCACACTATGCGTAGACCAAAGTAGTCACTTAAAGATAAGACAAACAAATTCCAGAGGTAAAATAGTCAATTTTGAATTACCTAAAGCTCTGTGATGCCAATGATGCATTGTTATCAGCTATAGCAATGACCAAATTTGCATAACCAAGTCTCAGGTGATCAGGTAGTTCCTTCACTTGACCATAATCCAGCAGTGCAACCTGAGAACGAGAAACAAGGTCACAACTCAAAATACATAAACGACAAAACACAAATCAAAAGACCACAGTAAAGTCGATTAAGTTGACTTGCCTCTGAACCTTTACAAATCAAGATATTCCCAGGATGTGGATCAGCATGAAAGAAACCACTCTTGAGTATCATTTGGCCATATGCTTGAGACAAACTGCTAAGTATATTTCTGTGGGAGTAAGACACACAAAAAAAAAACATTTTCCAGTTACACATCATGACAAGATCCAAATGCTAGCCAAGAAACAAGATATTAAAAGCAGAGAGAGAGCTTGTCCGTTCCTAGAACATAGTAGCTTACAGTTTTGCTGCCTCTGCCACCTTACCACGAGGATTAATCCCTCTTTTGGCCATCTCATCACCGAGTTTCAAGATCGGGATTCCGTTAATGTAGTCCATCACCAGAACCCTCCTGTGTTCATTATTGTTATCCTCTGATCAGCACCAAAATGTTAAAAGAATCATGAATGAAAAAGATTTTGTCAAAAAGACAGAAACCATATTCATGATCACTGAAATAAATACAACTTTAAAAAGCCTTTGAGATAACTGGAAGGCTAATATAAGAAACAATACCTTGTGACCAAATGTGGCAGCACCCTGGGAACCAGAACAGGACTCTTTCTGTTGTTATCATAAAGAAAACGTCGGATCTTTTCCATTGCATTGGCCTCCCTTTTGAAGTCAAATTCATACCCAATCTTGAAAAATGAAACACACAAGTAGTTCTAGTGACTTGAGAGGCAGTAAGATTCTCTCTAAACAGATATCCTTACAAGACACCGTACCTGCTTCTCCATTTCCTTTGTTACGGAGAACAAGTCAAATTTGATATCTGTTTTCTGCATGTATAACGCAAATATTTGCAAGTTTCGTATGTCTGTCATCATCAGTTTTTCAACGCCAGGATGTTGAACCTAAACCATGTGGTTTCACATTCAGAGACTAATGAAAAAATGCTACGAAGCTTTCAGTTGTGTCTAATGATTATTCTCTCACCTTTACAACAACATCCCTCTTGTCTCCCTTTACTCTTGCACGATGAACCTAAACCAGAAGCAACAAACAAGAAAGGGGTGAAAATGTATGTCTTGCTTAAATTACTGGTACTCAGTTTTCATCTCGAACTAACTATATATACAACAGGTGCATTGTGGTTCTATGTTGCATGCCAAACACCATACCATTAAGATAATTTATCAGTAATAACCCTGAAGAAGTGAATGATTCATCTTATAGTACCTGAGCTATAGAAGCAGACCCAATAGGCCTATCATCAAAAGATTCAAACACTTCATCGATGCTGTTACCTAACTCTTTCTCCAGGATGAGTCGAATTGAGTCAAATGGTGTAGCAGGAGCTTGATCACACAAAGTGACGAGTTTTCTAACCCAAGCAGCTGGTGTCAGATCAGGTTTCCCTAGAATTTGTGCAACCTATTGATGAACATGAAAATAAAACTTAAACAACAGTCAGTTTTCAGCACACACCAAACAAGAAAAAGGCCTCCCTCACATTAGTACTACCTTAAGGAAGAAACCACCGAGGTCAGAGCACATATTGTAAATTTTGTGAGCAGCAAGTTCATGCTGCGTCTCCCACATTTCCTCTTGCTTCTTCACATCCTTGACAAAACTCACTCGCAGTTGAAATACCTAAGAAGCCACCACAAAGCAACACACACTAGAACTCTTGCATGCAACAAAGGAAAAACTGTGAAAGAGAGGAAACCTTGTAGCCGGTGTAGATATCAGAGGCACGAGCCCAGAACTGAAACGACCGTTGCCAGGGCCGGAAACCATCAGAGAGCTTTTCTTGAATCTCTTTGAAATCAATCGCATGCATTTTCTCGCTCTCAAAAACTGAGGAAAAGAGATAATAAAGACAGGATAAAGGCAAAGACGTGTGTGAGTGTGTGGCCGAACACCGCTTGGCTCAGTCTTGGAGGAGAGTTAAAAAAAATATTAGTCTTTTGTATTTGATTTGAAAGGAATCAGACACTGCTTCCTTACGGTAATAGTAATATCTGCAATTAACTAATGTATGTGATGATACCAGATATTACGGTTCCCGCCGGAATATAGGTAACCGACTAAACTCTAATTAAATCATACAATATTTGTTTGTTTGACTACATTCATTGTGAAATTATCCATCAAAGATTTGATCAAGCTCAAGAAAGAAAAGAGAAACGATTGTTTTGGCTCATGGATTTTGATGTTTCTCAGTATTGGAAAAAAAAAATTCAAACTTTGGGGATTAAACGTGTTGCTCTCTGTTCCTGGGAAACTCACCACTGATAAACAAGAGTCAAAAGAGACGAGACAACTAGAGTAAAACCAACATGTATTCATCTCATAGATCGTTTCTCAGACCTTAAGATTGATTCTCTAAGAAAACCGAAACAAGAACACGTGAGACATGCTCACAGATCGATGACACGAGAGAGCTTCTGGATTCTGTTTAGCAAGAAATCTCCTTGCTTGATTGTTGCCTGGTAAAGTGCATTCTTTGCATCTGGACGGTTTGTCTCCAAAACACCTGCTACCTTGTCTATCTTGCAGTGAAGCTTCCCAGCAGCAATGAAGCGTGACAGCTCCCTGGATAAAAACATTATTTCTTGTCAGTTCTAGAAAAGAAAAGAGCTCGTAAACTAGTTACTGAGCGTTTGTTAGTGTGCTTACTGATCGATAAAGTCCACTGAAACACCCAAGGCGTTTGCCATGGCATCAACCGTCACGCTCTTGTAAGATTCCAAAAACTGAGAGTACACCACTGTTCTCACTTCCCTCATGTAGAACCGGAAATGTGGGTACAAGTAACGGTCAAACTTTATCTGCTCTGCCATTCCAGCTGAGAAAAATACACCAACAACGGAGCTATTAACATCACAAAGAGAAAAAATCAAGCAAAATGCACACACAAGTAAGACAATTCAGTAAGCTAATCTAGTCACTGTATTGTATTGTACACACCAAATGCTGAGAAAAACGCCTTGTACTGGCACTCGTACAGAGAATTCAGGAACTCAGAAAGGAACGGTATCTTCCCAAGCACGGTTAAGATCTCAGGTGCATCAACAACCTGTGTCAAATTAGTAGCAATTTAGCATTTTACTTCACATCCTCACATAGGAACTTCAACAAAAAAAACAAGGTTCATATCACTTTAATACCAAGTCTAAAGACTGAATGTTATCTCTAGTCAAATTAAGAAAACACAAAGCAGAGGACTGAGAAATCGATAAATACCTTTTGCTTAAGAGAAACTCTGTCCAGAGTTATGATGCTTGTCAGCACGGTGTAAAAAATGAAGGTCTCGTAGGGAAAGATCTCATATGTCGTGAAGGTTGATATAGAATCAAGAAATAAGCTGGCAGCCTTCTCAAAATTTCTGGTGGACATGCAGTACAAGCCTTCATAGACCTTTAGCCTGTTCTTCCTCTCCCAGTCACCACCCTCTTCAAACAACCTAGCATGGGAAAACATAAGTTTTAGATCACTGGTTTCAGTTGCACTATACATTAAGACTAGTCACTAAGATGTAGCCAAAGAGCCTAAGCGACACTTACTTTTTGGCTTTCTCAATGCTCTTTGATACCAGATCGAAGTCCATGTAGAAAAAAGCAAGCTGCAATGTGTAGAACACAAGGTCCATTTTTTGCCCAACAGCGACAGTTTTTCCTTCTGTGAGTTTTAATTGCTCCAAAGCTTTTTCCTACGACTCACAAAGCAAAAGTTTATTGGCCAATGAAGTCCTTTGAAGTGCGTAGTGACTAACTTTGACATGCTCGAGTACCTTATCACTGATCCTGATGAAGTACAGAGCTTTAGCAAGATGAGCTTCACGGACTTCACTTTCACCCAAATTTTCTTCTGCATCTGCAATCCTAAACAAAGCAGAGAACGGAAGGAATGAGCAAGAAAGGACTGGAATTTTAACATCAGAGGTTCAAAATACAAACAAATATTGCATAATGTTAACATTAGAGCACAACATTAGGTAACGATTATCTATAATTCAAAATACTAAGACATGATGCTATGATGGAAAAGCTCAATCCAAGCTTAAACTCAGTCCCTCAAGAAGATCATT
Source organism: Sinapis alba (assembly GCA_012274485.2). Classification (NCBI taxonomy): domain Eukaryota; kingdom Viridiplantae; phylum Streptophyta; class Magnoliopsida; order Brassicales; family Brassicaceae; genus Sinapis; species Sinapis alba. The sequence goes on from MU105576.1 coordinate 66,671, forward strand.
GGTAGCATCCAATTCAAGACCTAACTCTCCACCCAATCTGCCTCGTTTTCTAAAACTACACACAACTCTGTAACATCCAATTCAAGACACCAATTGATCATTGCTTTCCATCATCAGTCTAAACAAGGCACTGCCCAGTGCCCATTATATCCATACGCAAAAGTTGTAGTATTTTGCATCAGCGGTGGAAACAGAGGACACTCTCTATTAGTCAGAAACTATAGCTACATGAATCGAGGAATCTGAATATTTAGAAGCAAGAGGAAGAACGAAACTTACTTCTCGTCGAGCTTTTTAAGCTCTTCTTCGTTACTAGCCCGCATAGAATCCAACAAGCTCTGATCCAATTCCAGAACCGAAGACGCCGCTAGGGTTTCGTACAAAGGAGCCATACCTTATAAAAATAACACTAACTCAACATCGGGAACAGAAAACCCAAAACAAAACTCATAGAAAGTTTCAAAATTGTGTTCAGTGATTAGAGAAAGGAAGCTGCTTTACCATCGGATTTGATGGAATCCAAGACATCAGACTTGAGCTGGACTTTCTCGATGTCTTGGACATCGGGGTGAGTGAGGAGGAAGAGCTTGTGAGCTAGAATCAGGTGAGGCTGCTGAGTTCCTTCTGCTCCACCGTCCATGACTGCTGCTATACACTCAATTCAGGGGGAAAATAAAAACTTAAGACGGATCTGAGAAAGAGAGGAGACGAATAGTAGTGAAATTGAAATATGTTTTCTTGAGTAAGGAGGAAGAGCGAACCGGACCGGTTATTAAGAAGGCCAATGAATTTATTTATTATTTTCATTTTCTATATATACTAAAAAAAACTTTTTAAAGAAACTACCTAAGTATTTTCTTTTTAAGATCTTCATATTTAAAAAGTTATGATTTTTTTACAGCTAATCACTTTTTGAAAGGTTTAGAAGTTTCTAAAGTCTTTAAAAACACTTTAAAAATAATTTTTCTTTTTTTCACATTTTTCTAAAGTCACTTTATTAGGTTTTAAAGGTTTTTTCTTTTACATTTTCTTAAAAAAATAACTTACTGTGTGATTACATTTGTTTTTTATTTTTATTTTTTAATATTGTAGCAAATAAAATAAATAACAAGCAAAATAATTGGAAAATTGATTTTCATTAAGTAGTTAGACCATGATTAATCATAAGAATCCCAATTGGGTTTTTAGTTTTTTTTTTTTCTCCTTTTTTTCTGTTAAAAAAAAAATAATAATTAACTAATCATGAATCACCATGTGTCGTGGGACCTGTAAACAGTACAAGAATTCTTTAAGAATTGGCTCTTAGAGAAGAAGTGTAAGAGGTGGGTTTTTAAAAATTGTGGATTCCACCTCCTAAGAAGTCTCCTAAGAGCCTCCATTAATCTTGCTCTTAGATATTTGTTACCAAAAAAGTTTGAAAAATTTTCTTAGACGCATTTTAGTTTGTTCTTCACAAAAATAATTTTTAACTAAAAAAATGATCAAAATAAATTTTTTTAGAAACTAAAAAAAATTATTTATATGCATTTATATTTAACTAATTTAGACTTTAGTGTCTATAGAATTGTCCACAAAGTTTTGGTTGAGTTTATGAGAGATTTGAGTTTGAGAATGGACGGAGAAGAGCTGACGGAGCAGGAGACTGCCTTGTACGATCGCCAGATTAGGGTTTGGGGTGCTAATGCTCAAAGAAGGTTACTTCTTCTTTTCTAACTAAACACTCAGTCTACTTTCTCAATTTCTCAAAGCTTCTTTCTTTCAGTGTTTTTGATTTGCCTCGCTTTGCTTCGAGTACTAAACTCCTCTTAAAGTTGATTTCTTTCTCTCTCTTTTTTTTTTTTTTTTTTTTTTTTTTTTTTTTTTTTTTTTTTTTTTTTTTTTTTTTTTTTTTTTTTTTTTTTTTTTTTTTTTTTTTTTNGTCTGATATGAGAGACAGTATCATAGTGTTGAGTTCAAGTTGTAGTAAAAGTATTAACTTGATATGTTATGGGTACTCATAGATACATTACTCTCGTTCATTCACATTTTGCACTGAAGCTTATACATTATCATGTATTTACTGTGTACGCTTGTCACCAATTTATATACAGTGTGAGTTTGATGTTTTGGCTTGCAGATTGACTAAATCTCATATCTTTGTATCTGGAATAAAGGGGACTGTTGCTGAGGTACCTCTAACTCTCTTATCATTTTTTTCGTAGATGTCATGCTCTTTTGATTACTTGATTGAATTGTATCATTGTTTTTTTTGGCTTTGGTTCCATTTGGTGTGTAGTTTTGCAAAAACATTGTGCTTGCAGGAGTTGGTAGTGTGACGTTAATGGATGATCGCTTAGTGAACGAGGAGGCCTTGAATGCAAACTTCTTGATTCCTCCTGATGAAAATGCTTACAGAGGCAAAACAGTGGCTGAGATCTGTTGTGATTCACTCAGGGACTTTAACCCTATGGTCCTTGTTTCTGTAGTGAAAGGTTTCCCTCTGATACCTCTCTCCTTGGATCGTTTTAATAACTTAAAAGACTATAATGACTTTTATATCTTTCAGGTGATTTGTCAACACTTGGCACTGGATTTTTTGAGAAGTTTGATGTGGTCGTTATTGGCTACGGCTCTCGTGCCACCAAGGTATTGATAACAGCTTTAGTATAGCTCCCATTTCATGCTTTTGGTTGCTCCATACATTTCTGTACAACATTGTCTCTCTCTTTTCTTTTGCAGAAAGCTGTCAATGAACAATGTCGGAAGTTATCGAAACGTGTGGCATTCTATACAGTCGATTGCAGAGACTCATGTGGTGAGATATTTGTCGACCTCCAAGATTACAAGTACACAAAGGTACTTACATGATCTGATGTTGCATTTCTTATTTTCATTATATACTGTTTTGGCCGTTTCAGGCACATAAATCTTTTCATATCTGTGATTTTTACTTTCGATTGGACATTTTTAGACTCCACTAAGAGCTCTCCAAGTGTGAGATTTGATCTTAATTTGTATTGTTTTCATTTGCAAATTGTTTACACAGAAGAAGCTTGAAGAAACAGTTGAATGTGAACTACATTTTCCGAGTTTTCAGGTACTTCTAATACTAAATTTTGCTAGAATTTTGCTTACATCTGAATAAGAAAGTAATAAGTTGGTTGTTTGCCACAGGAAGCTATATCGGTACCTTGGAAACTGGTTCCTCGGAGAACAGCAAAGCTCTACTTTGCTATGAGAGGTGATTACCAGTTACTACTACAGCTAACAATTTGATAGTTGGGATCCTAAGAGAGATAGATACATACAACACACACTAATCTTTGGTGTTAATATTTCAGTAATAGGAGTGTTTGAGGAGAGTGAAGGGCGTAAACATGGAGAATGCTCAGTACTTGATCTTGCCACAGTCTTGGAAATCAGAAAGAAACTCTGTGAGGCTAACGTGAGTGTTTCTTTTGTTTCTGTTTTCAATTCTTTATAAACGTCACACAAAGCTCACTGAGAAACTGAATACTGGGACAGTCTGTGAGCGAGAGCCATATACCATATAGTCTCTTGGAGAGACTTATCAGTGGTACTATCGAATTCCCACCAGCTTGTGCCATTGTAGGAGGAATATTAGCACAGGTTCTCTTATTCTCTTTTTGGCATTTGTATATCTTCTCACTGGAAACTTGTGATTTGACTGACAAGAGAGGGGGTTTGATGGTATTGCAGGAAGTGATCAAAGCTGTATCAGGGAAAGGAGACCCAGTAAAGAACTTCTTCTACTATGATGCTCAAGATGGGAAAGGTGTGATGGAAGACATCTCCAACTCTTTTACCTCTTAACCATTGAGTCCTGAGTTTTCCAACTAACTCTGATTATCTATGGGATTCTATTTATGTTATGAAGGTAATAATGTGTAAAATTTCTAAAATGATTTTATTCATAAGATTTCGTATTTTTATAAACCAAATTCTGTCTTCATTCAACTCTTAATTCATATTGAAGTAAGATTTCATACTGAAGCATCAGATGCTTGAAAAACAATGGGCCACCATGAAAACAGGCAAAAGCTCATGTGCAGTTTCCTGTATCTCTGTGAAAGAAGCTCTTGAGTTTGTGGTGATGGATGGTTTTGTTCATGACTATGTATGATTTTGTTTTGTTTGAGATGCTCGTCGAACTCAATGAAGCCGAAGTTTATAGATAGACTTTTGGTTTTGTTTAAAAAAACAATAGATAGTGGTTTGGTTTATAGTTAAGCCCAACGGAGACCCACTCTGTGAGAGGCGTCCAAAGCAGTTTGGAATCGGAGGAGCATTGCCACCTAAAAAAGATCTCACCAGATACAATAAATGGCCAAAGTCCATCCGCCTACAGAGGTAGAAGCGTATTCTGAAGCAGAGGTTGAAAGTCCCCACCTGCACTCAACCAGTTCACCATGACACTTGACAAGAACTTAACTCTTCCATCTCTTCCCCTTTCGTTTCTCTGTTTTGCTTACCCTTTAACAAAATCTTTGTATGTAGCAACTTCTGTGTGCAAGATTCTCCTCAAGTATAGGCCTGAAGACAAAGCAGCCAAGAAGGAACGTCTTCTCAGTAAGGCTCAATCTGAGGCTGAGGGAAAGCCTATTGAATCAATAAGCTTTACTCTAGAGGAACTAATTAAGTCTTAGGCCAAGACTAAGGCTAAGGAGAGAGTTCTAGCCAAGGAGGCTGCTCAGAGGATGAACTAGACCCTCTCAAGGGTTTCAGTTCTGGAAGGATCTAATTTTTATATTAAATTTGCACATTTAAGAGTTTGAATCTAATCATCTCGACCTTTTATCATCTGTAAATCTTGTTGCTTGAATCCCTTATTTTCACTGAGGCTTTACAAAGTTAACTGTTGACAAGATTGAATTCACCTTGAGACAGAATAACTATTTTTATTACTATCCCTAACTTGTACATTACATAACGAACTTGGCTTGTCTGGCACGTATACTTTCTCACATTCACACACCACACCTAATGAAACTATCAAAATTATTGAATGTTTTTAAACAAAATATTAAAAAATATACATATTGAAACTAGGCTTAAATTACCACGTGCATATCGTACGTACATAACATATTATGGTAATGACAATCAACAAAAAATGTAAAAAATAAACCCATTTTCTTTTTACAGTTTCCAGCTACTAATATCAGTCACATGTGCTTCTTAATGACTAAATCTAAAACTTTCCAATTTTCTCTAGCTAATATATTCCTTAATGACAAAATGTGAAACTTCAATATTCCACCGATTCATTTTCAGAAATTTATCTAAACGATGCATGCATATTATACATGTCAAGGTATATATATATAGTTTGCACCCAAGAAAAAGAAGAAGATCTATAGTTGCAAAGAATAAACTTTGGTGTGTGTGTGTGTGCAGGTTTGAGACACAGTATGGAGAATAATATCTTCACAGACTTAGGCATCACCGCAGCCGTCCTCCTTGTGGCGATTACAATCGTCACGCTTTGTGTATGGCTTTGCAATACCATTAACCCAGGCCAAGCACAGATTCAGCCCGATAATAGTGCTTGATTTCTACTATCATGCATGTATTATGTTTGGTTTATTTGTTTTGGATAAGTTTTTTTAGATCTATAGAATAAGCAGATTGTCGATGTGACACTGCAATAATATTTATCATTATGTTGGCTTAATGGTATTGTAACTCTATTCTACGTATTTAATTGAATTTTTGAATGGTTTTATCATACGTTGCAGTGTTTACATTTACACGATTGCTAGTATACTTCGTGAGTTAAAAAGTATACTTTGTGAGTTACATATTTGATGTGAAGGGACGTTATTTTAGGGAAATTAAATAATCGTTTTGATCAACAAGAAAAATCAATATGTCGATTCATTGTTCCAGCCTACTCTCGAATTTTTAAGTCTATAAACGACAGCAAAAGGAGAAACAAGACTTGTGTTTGGGTTGATCTCTACCGCAAACTTTACCTCTCAGAAAGTTCGATTTTAAAATATACTTATGTTTTTTTTTTAAAAAGACTCTATTGCGGTTGACCAAACCTAAAAACCCTAAAGCACAAGAAGTTTTAAGATTTTGTTTTCTCTTCTTGTCACTACCAAAAACACATTCCGATGTAGTTAGTTCGATCTACGGCGATTACGAACCACATCAGAATTTTCTAGCGGTGGAAATTCACCTCTCGTTAGGTTGTTTCTTGTGACCCACGTCAACTAAAGTCATTAGGTTTGTTCTACAACCATCTGATGAAATTAATAACCGGTGATGCAGAGGATCTAATTAGAGCATAATTAATTCGAGGTTCTTGGAGTTTTTTGCGTAATTTAAGAATCGCTTCTTAACTTTATTTCTGAGTAGGAACTGTCGCCGATACGGAAAACACGGAGCCTCATTAGATACATAAATATGAGATTTTCACATTCTCACTAAAATCTGACATTATTAGTTTAGTTATTTTATAATATTATACAAAAAAATTGTTATTCAGAAAATTTGGATTACTACGTGCATATAAAAGTAGGCTTAAATTACTAAGTGCATATAATATGTGCATATGTGATGGTATGACGATCGACATAAAATGTAAAATTTTCCATTTTATTATTACACTTTCCAGCTACTAATTAATATCAGCGCTACATGTGGTTCTTAATGACTAAATCTATATAAATATCCCTAACGTTCCTTAATGACAGAATGTTATATATTGCACCGATTCATTTACAGAAATTACCTAAACGATAAATGTAAAGTATATATTTTTTTTTTTGAAACACAAATGTAAAGTATATATATATCAAGGTATATATATATAGTTTGCACCCAAGAAACTTTGGTGTGTGTGTGTATTTGTGTGCAAGGTAAGACACGTTCAGTATGAAGCCTGATACCTTAGCAGTCATGGTAGGCCTCATCGCAGGCACCATCGCCGGAGTGATCATAATCGTCTCGGTTTGTGTATGGCTTTGCAAAACCGCTGACCCAGACCAAGTACAAGTTCAGCCAGATTATAGTCCGTGATTTTCAGCTATCACTTATTTTATGTTTGGTTTCTTTGTTTTGGATTGAGTTTTTTTTTAGATTAGTAACCTATATAAAATAGGGCAATTCTCTTAAATAGCCCTTTTTAAGTTTTTGTCACAAAAATAGCCCTAAAAAAATAAAATGACCAAAATAGACTTTTTTTTTTTTTGAAATTTTGATTTTTTTTAATTTTTTTTTTGAAATTTGAAACCCTAATCCCAAACCCACCCCTTAACTCTAAATCCTAAAGTGCAAATTAGTTAACCCTTGGGGTATAAATGCATATAAATGATTTTTTTAGCTTCTAAAAAAAACATTTTGGTCATTTTCTTCCTTAAAAACTATTTTTGTGACAAACAAAGTAAAAAGGGCTATCCAAGGTAATTTCTCTATAAAATAAGCAGATTGTCAACGCGACACTGCAATAATGTTATCATGTATTTTTGTTTGTTTTATGGGTATTGTAACTCTATTTTACATATTAAAGTGACTTTCAATGATTTTATCATACGTTGCAGTGGTTACATCACATGATTTACTATTATACTTTGAGTTACTTATTTGAATACTGTTATTCTATGGGAAAAAAAATCGTTATAATCAACAAGAAAATCAATATGGTGGCGATTCATTGTTTAAACCTAAACTCAAGTTTTTCAGTGTATAATAAACGATATAAATAGAGAAACAAGAGTTGTGTTTGAAATAACCCGCTTTCGTGAAATATATCTACGGCGATTACGAACCACATCAGAATTTTCTAGCGGTGGAAAGTTCACCTCTTTCGGTTGTTTCTTGTGACCCACGTTAACAAAAGTCATTAGGGCTGTTCTTCAGCCCTCTGTTGGTATTGATAGCACTGACGCATAGGATCTAAAAAGAGTGTAGAGACAGTCTCCGATACGAAAAATACAGAGCCTTATTAAATACATACCATTACCATGCCATCTTTTTTCTTTTTCTTTTTGGGGATGTGAAAGTTTTGAGCAACAGTGATGATACAAGAATGTCAGAATCCTAAGGATGATTGTTGATCCCCTAAGAACATTAGAAGAGGGAGTCTATGGGTCTAACTGGTGACCAAGGAATGGAAAGGAATAATGCATTCCTCACTATTCCTAATTTGTTTTACCATTTACAAGGAATAGTTTTTCCTTTCCATTCCTCACCATTCCTTTCATTCTAGAGGAATATAGAACAAATTTGTTCCTACCTAAAATTGATATGGAATAATTTTTCTTTTCATTCCTCTAATTTCATTTTTCTGCGTTTTTTCCTTACTCATTCCTAATGTTTTTACCTTGGTCACCAGTTAGACCCTATATTTTATAATCGTGTGGAAGAAAATATGAAAAGGAATAAAGACACAACTTCTTTTCATTTATAGATACATTATCATCTTCATCACACATGATCATTTAGAGCTAAAGTAACCTATACAACTTCCGTTTATTACAGTAGGACGCAAATGAAGTATACCAGAGATAGTGTGAACAAAAACAAATAAGGGACAACAAGATGACGGGTAATTCAAAAGAATCTAAATCATTTTCTACACATTTCAAAGCTTTCATTTCGAGGTTATGATGATACTCCACAGCTTATAGGGAAGCTTTACTTTTACTTTACTTTTTTTTTAATGTTTTCTTCTGTACTTGAAGAATTGAGATTGGTGTGTATGATACATGTCTTGCTCCTTTCACAAAATGGTGCATGTGCATATAACCGCCTTGGGTGCTTTATCGACCTTCTTCTCTGTTTAATCAAAACCGGTATTCAAGTGTTAGTTACAAAGCAAAGACTCAAGAGTTTCAGTTATTTGATCAACTTTTTTTATAAAAATCATGGATACAAAATGTTAATGGTTGGCAAACATTTTGAGCCAATTCTCTAGAAGGATTGAATAAACAAACATCATACTAGTTGCTGATCATAATGACCAACAATGAATCCACACTATTCTTTCCCTTATGGCATGTTTAAGTTTAGAGCTGATTTTGCTTTGTTTCTCACAGATGTTTAGAACGAAAACAATAAACCAGACAGAAGCTTAGGCACCCTAGTCACTGATTAACTTGCTGATGCATTTACTATTTTAGTCATTTGACTCTCACAAGACAAACAAATCAACTATACTTGAGACCCTGATGCATTTACTATTTATAACGACACTAGTCACTGACTAACTTGCTGATACACCAAGTGGTAGTGGATGAAACACTTGTTATAAGCCTCATGTATACCTAGAGGCAGATGATGTTATAACAACTCATACATGTGACAAGATAAATAACACAAGACAGATAAAAAAGAATTCAAAGAAGATAAATACTTGGTGAAGCTCTAAGCAAACATAGACTCTCCATGAGAAAGCAAGAGAAGGAAAAAAAGGAGAACACTTTACCTGTTTTAGTTTTGGCTAGAGAAGGCTGTACAACAACATGCATCACAGTGACTCCACCAGCAACCTCTCCAAAAGGTGTCTTACACTGACCAACAGTCTTGCTGTTCTCCAAGATCTTACCCGAACTAATCAACTTCACTTCGTTTATCCCTTTCGGAACAACTGTTTTGCCTATAACCAAAACACACAGAAATAAAACATTCAAACAAGCTGTTCTGTTCTGTTCTGTTCTCAATCGTCAAGATCATAACTTTCATTAGCGATGAAGAGAAAAATCGAAACTTTGAGAAGGCAAACTAACCTTTGGGCCAATCAGAGACGACCCTTTGCTTCAAAAAGTCGACGGTGGATGAAGATGAATAGTGAAAGGGTCCGATGTCGGAGCCATCGTAGAGCCTGAATTTGATATCTACCGACTCCTCCTCCGGCATATCCGTTGACTTTCTCTCCTCACAGACCTTCGTTACAGCCAAAACCCAGCTCCGATTACTAATCCTGATTCTCAAAAGACGAGACTTTAACAGAACTCGTTCAGATCTGAAGCAGTTCGAATCTGCAGCCAAAAGAGAGAAGAAAAAGTAGAATCAGAGGTTGCTTGGAACACAGAAAAAGGGGAATATGAAAGAGAATCGGGAGAGAATCAAATACAGAATAGTAGCTCTTCCTCTCTATTATCTCTCGCGATGTTCGTCTTCGGATCTCTTTTGATGAGGTGAGGAAGACGAAAGCTGAAGAGTCCACCAAATATCCAACTTCCCTTTACGAACTTCCAAACCCCAACCTTTTCTCTCTCTTTTTTTCTCAACTAAACCGACGTCGTTTTCCACTTCTTTTAAAAAAAAAAAAAAATCGTAGTGAAAATGTGAAACGTTTTAATCAACTTAAAAATTTACCCATATCTATTTTAACCAATGTTATAAGGGCAATTCTCTTAAATAGTCTCTTTTAAGTTTTTGTCACAAAAATAGCACTCAAAAAATAAAATGACCAAAATAAATTTTTTTTTTTTGAAATTTTGATTTTTTTTTTGAAATTTGAAACCCTAACCCCAAACACACCCCTTAACTCTAAACCCTAAAGTCCAAATTAGTTAACTCTAGGGGTATAAATGCAAAAAAATAAATTTTTTAGCTTCTAGAAAAAACATTTTGGTCATTTTCTTCCTTAAAAACTATTTTTGTGACAAACAAACTAAAATGGGCTATTTAAGGAAATTTTTCATGTTATAATTATGCGTATTATAGTTTTCTAAGAAATAGACGGATTATTAGGATCTAGATGTTAACATATTATTGATTTATTATATATATATATATATATATATATATATATTTTTATACAAAATATTTTGATTTTGATTTTAATTTTGATAAATTATGAAAATTAGATATACAAAACAAAAGAAACTAAAAAAATTTATAGTTTTATATTAATAGTATTTTTTAATTTAACAGATTTATAATATTTTAAATTAATTTAAACAGTTTAAACCAATTTAGAAATATTTAAATCGATTTAAATTAGATTTTATGAAAATTATTTTAGATATGACTTACTTATCGTTTCTATGGACCGCTTAAACCAATTTGTAAAACGGTGATTTAAATTGTTCCCACTTTAGTTTTCTTGTGGGATAATAATGATTTGTTGTATTATTTTGATTTTGATTAATTGTAGCATTTCATTGTCTATAGAAAAGTTCAGATTAATGTAGTTTATGGATAAATCTTTTCGGGTACGTAAATAGACTGGAACTAAAAACACACATATATAAATTTAAAATAATTTATACAGCAGATAAATCAAATTTAGAATGTGTTTGCGTCCCAAATTCTTATATTTACCACTCGACCATAAAGTCTCGAACCGTTGGCAGTAATGTTCTTAAACCATTTTTAATTATTTAGGATCTATATTACATGTGTTATGAATTAACTTAGTCTTCTAGAAAAAAAAACAAATGAGAAATGGCAAGTGAGAAGATAGGACAAGAGTAACGTTGCATGAAGAAAAGTCATTCTTCTTCTGTCTACTTCTTCTCTCCATTGGCATTTATCTTGACACTTTGAGAGCAACATTTCCTGAAGGACACCCCCTTGTCACATCTGATTTCATCTTCGAAGTACAAGAAAAATCACTAGTTATTTAAAATTGGCTGTAATTCATTAAATTTCACATACGATGGATTGTATTCTCTTTACTTACCACAACTAAGCCAAAATTAGAGGTGTGTTATTTGATTAAGTAAAGGTTTATTTAATAAATAACAAGAAAATACAAATAAAATCCACATACATTGTAACGAATCCTTCCAAATCTTTTAACACATTCTAAATTCAAATGCGTTGAGTACTTTTGGAAACATCAAAACACGTAACACCAGTCTTGTCTCCCTTGCGCAAGGTCCTTCTAATTGTAAGAGCATGATTAAAGGGGGTTCTTAGAAGGGTTCTTAAGGGGATGAGTCCCATGAATAGTGTAAGAACCGGTTCTTAAAACTCTTAAATAAGAACCGGTTTTTAAGAGTTTCTTGCACTGTTCACGGGTCCCACGGACACGTGGCGACCCACGATTAGTTAACTTTTTTTTTTTTTTTTTTTTTTTTGAAAAAACAGAAAAAAAGAAGAAGAAAAAAACCTAAGAACCCCAATTGGGGTTCTTAGGGTTAATTATGGTCTAACATTAGAGCATGTTTAACCATGAAACTCAATTAGAGTCTCTTACTTATTTTTAAATGAGTTTAAGTACTAATTGTGAGTTAAGAGACATTGTTAAGAGACCCGTATATTTTTAACCTTCAATGCAAGTCTCTTGTTTACGGGTTCTTAACACTAAAAAAAAATTATTATTAAATGTTAATTTATTTGGGAGGAAAAAAATGAAAAAATGACATTTTTAATATATATTTTTAAAAAGACATGAGAACCAAAATTCATAAAATAAGTAATAATAATTTGAAAGAAAAATCTGAGCTTAGTTGATGTCTTCATAACGGCCAAATTTACCCCATAAATGTTCAACCAAATCAGATTTTAGTTGTTGATGCATTTGTCTATCACGAATTCTAGTTCGAGCATCCATCATATTGGCGATGTTTGTAGGGATATCTGTAGAATACGTGAAATCCACATTTGAAGTGCTGTTGTCCTCAGCTTGTTGGAAATCCGAAATATCAAATTGAGTGTATCCATCTCGTTCATCTTCAACTATCATATTATGGAGTATGATACATGCTCTCATAATCTTTCCAATTTTGACTTTATCCCAAAATAGTGCAGGATTTTTAACAATAGCAAAACGAGCTTGCAAGACTCCAAAAGCACGCTCCACATCTTTTCGGACAGCTTCTTGGTGTTGAGCAAATAAAACTGCTTTCGGACCTTGTGGTATTGAAATAGATTGGATAAAAGTTGCCAATTTGGGATAAATACCATATGTGAGATAGTAAGCCAAATGGTACTCTTTTCCATTGACAGAGTATGTCACTCGCGGAGCTTGACCATTTATTATGTCATCAAAAACAGGTGAACGATCAAGAACATTGATATCATTTAAGGTACCTGGAGGTCCAAAAAACGCATGCCATATCCATAGATCATATGAAGCAACCGCCTCTAAAACGATTGTTGGTTTTCCTGAACCACGTGAATATTGACCTTTCCAAGCGGTGGGACAATTTTTCCACTCCCAATGCATACAGTCGATGCTTCCTATCATACCGGGAAATCCACGATGCTCCCCAATATCAAGTAGACGTTGAAGATCAGCCGGTGTTGGTCTTCGTAGGTACTCATCACCAAATAAATATATTATTCCTTCCACAAAATTTTCCAAACATGACCGTGTAGTAGTTGCACCGAGTCGGAGATATTCGTCAACTGTATCAGCCGCAGTCCCATATGCCAATACACGAATTGCTGCTGTACACTTTTGTAGTGGAGAGAGACTAAGCCTTCCGAGACCATCTTTTTTTTGTCGAAAAAACTGAACTTCATTGGAGAGTCGATCAACAATATGCATGAACAATGGCTTGTTCATTCTAAATCGTCGTCGGAATAGATTTTGAGGGTAAGTTGGAATTTCACTGAAATAATCATTCCATAAACGTACGTCTCCTTCTTCTCGATTTCTCTCGATATAAAGCCGTTTCTTCCTTTTTTTTTTCTTTTTATTGATCATCAAAGTTAATGGAAATTTTTTCAAACGTTTGATCAAAATGTTGTTGAAAATATTGATCAAAAGTATCATCAAAATTGTTATGAGAAGAAGACGCCATATTGAGATTTTATTTTCTTTCGTAAGGAGAGATGAGAAGAAGAATAATTTGTTTGGTAAGGAGAGATGAGAAGAAGAAGAATTTGTTTGGTAAGAAGAGATGAGAAGAAGAAGAATTTGTTTGGTAAGGAGAGATGAGAAGAAGAATAATTTGTTTACTTTGGTAAGGAGAGACGAGAAGAAGAGTGATTGTATTGTTTCGTAACAAGAGATGAGAAGGGGAGTAATATGCATATGATGATCAAAGAAGACAACCCTTTATAAAACACAACACTACAAGAGTTACAAACACAAAAGCAACAACATTACAAGACTCTCGTGACAACCACACATCGACACTCGTGACCACAAGACAACAAAACAACAAGACACCCGTGACCACAAGACACCAAAACTACAACACACTCCTGACCACAAGACAACAAAAGAACAAGACTCCATACACGGTTACTGCTACAGACCCGCGTGACACAAGATGACACCACTCATCACATGTTGACTCGGTTAATGCTCCAGAGTCCATACACCTTCACTCTGTTAACCTGCAAGTAAAGAACAACAGAGTTAATCAAAGAGTAGAAAATGCAATACTATAACAATCAAACTGAAACAAAAACAATCAAACAAAAACAAAATCAGAGCTAATCAAATACTATAACAATCAAACTTAAGAAAATTCAGAGTTAATCAAAGAGTTACATCAATTCACTGATTAGTTTCTTCTTAAGGGCTTCTTCATACTCGGCTAGAGGCTCCTTTTTGGCAATAAGAGAGTCAAGTAGAGACAACTTTGACAACCTTTCCTGCATTGCCAAGTCATGTTGTTTTATGGACCACATGCTTTGAAAATCTTTGAGGTTTTTGTCCTCTACAACAGACTTCTTCCCACCGGCCTTCGATGCCTTAACACCCGCAGGACGCTTTGTTTCAGCAGCTTGGGAGCTTGATGAATCAGCACCGTCATCACACTTCCTCTTCTTAGACACTCCTTGAGTCTTTGCAGATGACATGTCACTCCACTTCTGGTCGTTCCTCAGTTCTTTCCATGCGTGCTCAAGGGTGAATTTTTTCTTGTAGTTGTTGTAGAATATTTCATGAGCTCTTTTGAGAACATCATTCTCATTGCAACCGCTACTCTTCTCTCTAGTGGCACTCTCATACGCTCCACAGAACTTGCACACCAAGTCATTGATCCGATGCCATCGTTGCTTACAGTGCCCAGGCTCTCTTCCTCCACAGCCAGCAACCTTCGGACTAGCCGCAAAGTAGGCTGCAATCCTCTGCCAGAATGCGCCTGACCTTTGCTCGTTGCCAACTACTGGATCTTTGCTCGTGTTTAGCCACGAGCTGATCAGCACAACATCATCAGTGGGCGTCCACTTCCTTCGTTCCCGACGCTCACCAACATCATCCGTCACTTGAGTAGGGACTTGAGATGAAGATAGTGTACTATCTTCATAGTTAGCAAAGGAAATACTTTGTTGGCTACTAAGTAGACCAACAAAGTTTGATGTCTGCGTAAATGGATAACTACCCATTTTCGAAGATCACAGAAGATAGAGGATATAGAAACAGAGGCGAGGCAGTGAAAGAAATAGGAGAAGGGAAGACTTTAATAGAAGGAGGAGTACTATAACAAAGCATTGATCACAACCACCATCTATAACTTTGAAACCGACTTGATAGATACCTAACACATTGATCACACTAATGTCTAATTCACCTTTCAAACCTAACAAAGCATTTAATTCATTTCAAATCAACAAGTGTTGAGTTCATTTCAATTCAATTCAAACTCTATCTAACATAGCATTTAATTCATTCCAGTTCAATTCTACACAAGATGCAACCACAACAGAGGACAAAAATGAATGATCAAAAGTATAATGAGGGCGTACCTCTATCAACAAGCGACCGTCCTTTCTCTGGCGCCCCTGGATCATGCGGCTTCCTCAATCCATGTACCGACTCAAACACAAAAAAGTATGAAAAACAAGTTAAGAAATGAAAGAAAAAGACATGCAAATGAAACAACAAGACATGCAAAACTAGTTAACAAATGAAAGAAGACAGTTTACCTTTTCATTTTCTCCGTCTCTGATAATCACCAACTCTGGGAACTCCCTGTTATCCTTCGTCGAGTTGTGGTCGCGGATAGACAGATCGTCGTTCTCTTTCGTCGACGAGAGTCGCCGAGGAACAATCGCCGTTTCGCTTTCGAAAGCCACCGAAAGGGGGACAACTCCCGTGATCCTTTCTGGAGCATAGCCATCGTTGGGAGTTCGCCGTTTTGCCATCGACGATGATTGGAGAAGCCGCCGATTCGTTGACGAGACCAGAGCCACACGAATCGCCTTTTTCGTCGTCAAGAAGAGAGGAATCGAAGAGAGAAGGAGAGAAAGAGAGAAAGACGGAAGAGAGAAGGTGAAACGGCTTCCACCGATGCCACGGCCAATCCGGGCGTGACACGTGCCCCTTAAGACGCGTATCTTCGAGCGCTTAATTAAGGGACGCCCCTTCTGCTTTTTCCCGTGTTTAATTACATTTAATCACCTTTAATGCCTAAGATACACCCTAAGATACAAGGTTAATCCTGCTCTTAGAAACTGTGGAGATTCTTCTAGGAAAACCATTACACGCACGTATGTGGTTTGGGCTGTTAGAGCATGTGATTGGGCCGTAACTCACTTCTGATCAACTTCATTCTGCAGCTTCCTTTTACTACTGTACATCAAAATGAATGTTTTTTCTTCAATTTTTTTTTCTTCAAAAAACTTCACTTGTGATTGATCGAGTATTTAAATTACTGTGAATTTAATTTTCCTTTCTTCATTATCCAAACTAGGAGGATTAAAGTACGCATGAGTAGAGAACATCCATCAGAAGTATTTTTCAAAAACTAAAAAAAACATACTTTTTATTCTTAAAAAAAACATACTTTTTGAAGGATTATACAATTTCGAAATATATGGTGAGGAAAAAGACAATGCGCCAATTACAATTTAGTGAAACACGACTCAACAATACAACACCAATAAAATCATGCACTAAACAAAAACTACTTATGTTTGAATTTGGTTTGTCACTTTCTTTTCCATCTGACCCTCTAAATCACCAACATGAGTTTGAGGATGACCCGTTAAATCACCGGAAGCTCGAGTTGATGCAAGCTTGACCATATCAATAGAGTGATCCGACACCGTTTTGTGTTTCTCTGTGTCATCAGTTTTTGGAGCTTTGTAGTACTTGTATACAACGTAGAGAATCATTTGAACTGCTCCGAGAAATGCACCCATTATATTTGGAAGCTTCAATCAAAAAATGTAATCACATTAATCATTTGTTGGGAACAGTACACATCCCATTAATCTCCGACAAATAAAAGAAAATATGTATATATAATTGTACTCTAGGTTTCTCTGACGCAATCATATAATATATGATTGTAAACATAAAGCAAAAGGTGGTGGAATCTCTTTCCCCTTAAACATGAACCACCCATTATCATATCTTATACATGATACTATGTTGCGCTCCATTATTAGATGCTTATAAAAGATTTAATATCATAAGAAAAAGACTCACCGCAACGTAGAAGTCTTTAATAGCAAGACCGTAGAAGAGCCATGTAATGGCGCTGAGTGTAAGAAACAATGATAGAGAGAAGGGCATAAACTCCACACTCTTTGTTCGTATCACCACTCTCTGCATCAATTTTATACTTTTCACATGTTAGACTATATAATATACGTAAACATAAAAATATGCTAAATACCTAAAAAGAAAGACAAAAGTCTTGAGCTATTAACTAGTTTCTTTATGGAGACTATTATATTTTTGCTAGGCAAAAAGTCATCAGTATCCAGAATCTCTTAATCGGAGTTCTTAACTTCGGATAAAAGATGGTTATTGGATCTTCTTAGTTTTTAACTAAGAAAATCTAAGAATCGTCTCTTAAATTAATAAGATATATAAGTGCCGTCTCTTAGCCGAAAATTATTTTTTTAAAAATGTCAATCATAAGTTAAGAACCTCGGTTAAGAGACCGGAGATAATGATTCTTTTAGGCTACTAGCATGCCTCCTTGCAAACATATACTTGTATGCAGTGTAGCGATCACATTCGTACCATGATGCTCAAAGGAGCTGCGAAGACGCAAACGGAAAATCCAACGCAAATCCCTCCAAGGACTTTCTCACGGTTGGATCCTTTGGTCAATAGCTCGCAGACAAGAATAATAGCGGCAAAGCCCAAGAAATTCAAGAGCCCAAGAATCTTCAAAGTTGACATCTACAGGGTTATTTATATATAAGATCATCAGCTAACCAGTTTTTATATAAGTGCATGCATTTTTAATATAACCAAATAGAATGATATGGTTCATGCGCTGGCTCGTACTCTTGCATTCTTGTTAGCATATGTTATGAAGAGGATAATGTAGATGGTTTCGATAAAACATCCCACAGAGTTTATGGTAATCAGGAGGAAGCCTGATCCATCTTTTTGCATAGCGTAGTAAATCCATAGCATCGCACTAAAGAGCGCTGACACATAGGGAAGTGATTGAAAGCCTTCTGTCGATTTTTTCTTGCAGATCCTAACAAAAGTTGGCCTTCATATACATGAAAAATAAGATCCAAAAATATGTATATTTAGGTATTAAATAAAAAGGAAACGAAAAAGAAAGTGAGTTTGAGATCAATGTTTCTTACACTGGTGCCAAGAACACGATGAACGATATGATGTTGCCTACAAAAATGCATATAAGATTGACAACATGAGTGAAAATGGACATGTAGTACATTAACATGTATAATGTATACTCCCTCCGTTTCATATTACTTGTCGTTCTAAGTATATGCACACATATTAAGAAAACATATGATTTTGTATATTTCCAAAATAAAAACACAATTACTTATATAGTTAACCATATTTCAACCAATAAAAAAATAAAATGAAAAATCTTTTTAATGAATTTTGCATTGAAACTCTAAAACGACACTTATTTTGAAACAAAATTTTTTTTCTACAACGACAAGTAATAGAAAACGGATAGAGTATTTTGTATGAGTTTGATGTTTGTTGATTGATGAAGGCTTATTAAATACTTTATTAGGGATATTGTATCCCACATCGGGAATTCTAAGGGACACTAAGTAATATATAAAGGGTTAGGGCCAATCCACTTATCACCAATTGGTTTTAAGTTGGAAGCCCATAACGAACCCGAATCTATTATACTTACCCATGATTCCAAATGTAAATGCCAATACGTTTAGAGCCATTTTGATTGTTTTCTGAATGAACAAGAGGAGATCTTTAGCTCGTGATAGCTCGAATTGAGTTTTCTTCGATATGAATTTAACTGCGAGGCCAATGGTACACACTATATATAGAGACGGTTTATGTGCAAGGGTACAATGCTAATATGTTCGCGACGTCGTCGTTTTCGTGGTATAAGACAGAGAAGAACATCGCATATTGATGGTATATTTCTAATGTTTTTAAAAATGAAAAAGATTCGATCATTTTATGTGGTATGAACTCTTGGCGTGTAATATATTTGTGTCAAACTTTTATGCCAAACCTTGGTTAATAATTATTATTGTAGTCATTTAAGTGAGCTTTCTTTTTCTTTTAAACCAAATAAATACATTAATTTAGCTAAACTTATTGGTATTTTGTTCTTTTGGCCTTACGAGTAAAATAAACCATTGGTGGGCTATTAGTTTTCTATAAATATGTTTGATCATTTTTAACCCTATATAATTATGTTATTACAAACTATATGAAAAATATTATTGACGATTTCACAGCTAACAATTATAAATATTTTATGAAGATTCATGTTTGACTGTATTATATAAGATTTGAAATCCAAATTTTTTGGTATAGAAATATTAATAAATTTTTAGTGAAACCACTAAACTAAGTGAGCTTCTACATATGTTTGGTGGGTTATCTAATTATTTTATCAGTCATCGCTATATTTATATATCACTTAATTTTTCAGTATTATACCAGGACTCGAACTAGCTAATTAACTCCTATGTTACATTATGAGGTACAACCCATGTTAGCTCCTTTCGTTCGTCGTACAAGTGAAAACTCAAAAGTGTAGGTGTCCGCCACGTGTGACATATTTTATGTTGTCTTTGAGCACTCTTGAACTTCATGATTTGGCAGCCAAAATTAGGTCCGTAACTAATTTTTGTTTATTAGCTTTCACAAGAACGAATAATAATACTGTGTTTCGTGTGATAATAATGTATATAAACGACTAGAGAAGAAAGCTAAAATTAAATGTATAAAACAAAGAGTATAGTGCGTTTCATCTCAATTAGACGTGACTGTCGCTTGTGTAAACCGTATAGGTAAGATTCATCAGCATGCTTCTTGACTTTCCACTTGGTTACTTTCACGTTAATCTAAGACCATCATTATTCTCAGTCTCCTAATCGGAGTTTTTAGTTTCGGATAAGAGACGGTTTTTAGCTTTTTTTTAGTTTTTAACCACGAAAAGTTAAGAACCATCTCTTAAATAAGAGATATAAGAGTTGTTTTTTAACCGAAAAGTGTAAAAAAAAAATAAAAAATATATATTAAATCATGAGTTAAGAACTCCGATTAAAAGACCGAAGATAATAATGTCCTAATTATTATTATCGTATCCAACAACAATCTTCAATTTATTCTTAGATAATCTATGTTTCGTTTTATCATAAAATATCATCAAAACTTTACCAAAAAAAAAGAAAAAAAGTTATCAAATCAGAAATTTAACTAGTTAAGTTGATGATGTCAAAAAAAAAAAAAAAACTAGTTAAGCTGATATTATTGGAATTATATGATATAAATTAGTGGAAGAAATCATCTTCGTTTGTCGCAAGTGTAGTAATTAGTTTATAAGCTTGTACGCAGTATCAATTCATCACTTAATGTATTTGTCAACTTTGTGAAAAGTAATACATTATATAACACCTATCAAATGAGAAATTGAAAACGTATGGTTGAAACAAAAAGCGTATCAACAGGATTGACTTTTGAATCTTGATTATTATTTCCACCTTCTGTTCTTTGGTCTCACTGCTCAGTACTTATTCAAAGACTAATTGACTGATTAAACAATAATTGTATTAAAATAAGTAGATAATTAGCAATGAAACTTTTTACTTTATGAAGTATCTGTGGTTCTTCTATGGTCAAAGGGAGTGGTTCCATCCAACCATGCAGATTCCTAATTAGATGGTTAACATTCTTTCCCAACCGTTCCTCCTCGTCCTTACTTTTTCACTCTTTTTGTTTCGTACATTCGAATTCAAATATATTTATAGTCTAAAAAGTGTCAGCAAAATTGAGTAGAGTATAGGAGAAGAGCATCTGCTTCAGTGTCCCATATATTAGAAGTACATTATATTAGAGCAACATTAACGTTGGAGATCTAAACTGAAGTTGTAATTCCAAATAAAAACAAATATTTTAATAAAATTTATTATTTAAATAAATCAAAATGTTAAGTTTATTTATAAGTTGACATGTGTGCATAAAATTTATGAAGAGTATCTAAAACTATGTGTTTTTAGAACTTTTGGAGTGTCTCTCTCCTCTTTTTCATATTTTTTCTTTTCTTTTTCAATTACTAAAATACTATGAATATATCACATTTGGAGGTGCTCTTAGAATCTGACTACTTCCGACATCTCAGATTAAAATAACACACTTACAGTATATTTTACAATCTTAAGAATGTTGGTGCGTTATGTATAGAGAAAACGAAAACAGCCATTAAAACCTTTAACTTTCAAAATAAAGCAAAAAAAACTTTTAACTCGTGTTTGAGCAAACAAAAAACTCTAACTTTCAAATATTGGTCATTTTAATTTTTATTTTTTGTTGATTCGGCCATTAAAAAAACATGAATAGTCAACTAATATAATCGGTTAAAAAATAAATGTTTGTTAACTTTTTAAACGACATCATTTTAAAAACTGGTTAAAACATTGATCAAACGACGTCATTTTGCTTATGTAAACACTTAAAGCATTTTTTTTGTGAAACCGTAACCCCAAATCAACTTCATCTTCTTCACTATGGTTTCACGAAAGAGACGCTTTAAGTGTTTACATAAGCAAAAAGACGTCGTTTGATCATTGTTTTAATTAGTTTTTAAAATGATGTCGTTTAAAAAGTTAACAAACGTTTATTTTTTAATCGATTTTATTAGTTGACTATTCATATTTCTTAAATGACCGAATCAACAAAATATGAGAGTTAAAATGACCAATATTTGAAAGTTGGAAGTTTTTTTGGCTCAAACACGAGTTGAAAGTTTTTTTGGCTTTAATTTGAAAGTTCAAGGTTTTAATGGTTGTTTTCTCGTTATGTATATGATAAAATCAAGGATATATATATATATATATGCGAAGTTATTAAGAGCACCATCATCCCAAAACTCCAAATTGTGGTTCTTATTTATTTTTATTTTATTTTTTAAAAGAACCAATCGTGGGCCGCCACGTGTATGTGGAACCCGTAAATAGTACAAAAAACAAAGAGAGAGAGTGTCTTATTTTATATACATAAGAACTCCTTTTCTGTGTTTTTGGTGGGTCCCACCACCTAAGAGATCCTCTAAGAGATGGGATAATGGTGTTCTAAGAGCATGATTAACCAGAGGTTTTTAGAATGAGGTTCTTAGCGTAATTTAAGAATCAATTCTTAACTTTAACAAAGAAAAAGTTAAGAACCGGTTTTTAAATGTCTTATTTAAGAACCGGTTCTTAACTTTTTCTTTGTTAAAGTTAAGAATTGATTCTTAAATTACGCTAAGAACCCTACTCTAAAAATCTCCGGTTAATCATGGTCGATGCTATGTTTTAATGCTAACAAAGAGCTTGATTTCGTTGCCCTATATGAGTTACCATTAAAACACAGATCAACTTTGATAATTGTATTCACTAGTGTAATTGCGTCGTACAAGAAAACTAATAAGGTTGGAATGTATCAACTTTGATACGCTCTTACCATTTCTGATAAGTCCCCTAGGTATCAACTTTGTTTCCAGAAAGTTGAGTTTGTTTCTTTTCCGAAAACTTACAATGTAAAAAATAAATAATTAGAATTTACATTAAAAATTGGATGAGTAAAATTCATTTTCAACGTGATAACGTCTGACCATCATACATTTCTTTTATTCTTTACGAAAAATTGTATGTTTTCTATAAGCATATTAAGGAACGAACTAGAGCTTTGTAATTGATTACAAAAAATTATTTGCCAGCCTAAAGACTATACGTTTGCCAGAAAAAAAAAAGATTTTTTTGTAAGTTTTCTAAGGAGAATTTGTGATCTTCGTTGTTATTAACAGAAATTACGTTCGTTACATTTATATATCCCGATTCTTTTCTAAACACCAAATACTATAAGAACACGTGTAACTCTTTTCTAGAAAAACAATCACGTGAATATACAAAGATATGTAACCAAAATTGATGTATTCAAACTGAAAGTACCCATCTGTTTAGGCAGAGGATTCGATCATCCAACGTCCTCAAATATCTTGTTTTGTGATCCTATCCACATGCTAATTTGCTATAAATTCCCTTCCTCTATCTTTTATTTTTTCAGACCATTTCTCTTATCTTTCTCTTGTCTTCTTGGAGTTTTGGGATCTTACACAACACCAAACAAACAACAACAACAACAACAACCATATCTTTGTCTTATTTGTATCATTTATCCCCTTTTCTACACATTTTCAGCAATTAACAAGGAAAGTAAAGTTTGAACCTGAGTAATAATGGGAGACAATGAAGGGAAAAGAACATTAATGAATCTTAAGGTTCAAGTGACGATGAGAGTGTTAACCATCGGCACTGCACTGGCCTGCATGGTGCTCATGATCACTAACCGTGAAGTTACCTCTGTTTATGGCATTGCTTTCGAGGCTAAATACAGCGACTCCTCTGCCTTTAGGTACTCTCTTTTGCTCATTTTATCAAGGTTCACATACTGATCTAACTAGTGAAATAAAACATGAGCATCATCTATCTGCGTCTTGATGAAGTCTCACCAAATCACATTAATAGTGGATAAATAATTAACACATTCTGGTAGAATCTGTTCTGCGAAAATGAAGAAATATTTATCTACTATAACGTAGAAGAATTTGTAAAATAAATTCTTTCTCGAATTTTTCGTGTCTCATTCATCTATATGACTATATCTCACTTGAAACCTAAAACATGGACAACCTTAGAGCACCATTAAGAGAGGATTTTAGGAGGTGCTTAGGCAAAAAGCGGGTGGGTCCCACAAAAAGGGTGCTTGTGGAGCTTAAATAAGAGCTGGTGCTAGCACTATTTATAGGCCCTACTGACACGTGGCGGCCCGTAATTGGTTCATTTTTAAAAAAACAAAAAACAAAAAATCAGAAAAAAAAACTTAAGCACCCCTATAAGCATGATTAACCCGGAGTTCTTATGATGAGTTTTTAGCGTAATTTAAGAACTGGTTCTAAGAACTCTGGGTTAATCATGCTCTTAAACCATGTAACCATAATCATTACTATAAGGAGACACAAAACCAATTGTTACAATGAAGTAAGAGATGAAAGTGTGTATGCTTCGATATGTTTCGCAGGTATTTGGTGTTCGCATATATAGCTATCGCTGCCGTGACATTGTTAACGCTTGCATGGGCTTGTTTAGCTGTCCGTAGAGGAGGACTTATTTTTGCACTATTCTTCTTTGATTTGGTAAATTATTTTCTATCTGATTATTTTATATGAATAGTATATATATGAACGTTTTGAGATGGGTTTGATATGTAATGTTATACAGCTTATGACGTTGACGGCGTTATCGGCTTTCTCTGCGGCCATGTCGGAGGGTTACATCGGAAAGTATGGTAATACACACGCCGGTTGGCTTCCGATCTGCGGTTATGTCCATAATTATTGCAATCGTGTTACACTCTCACTCGCTTTCTCCTTTGTCTCCTTTCTCCTCTTGTTCATCCTTACAGTGTTGACTGCCTCCGCTGCTCGTCGTTCTTGAACATTTTCTTTACATATTATTTTATATACAACTAGGATCGATCCGCGCTACGCGCGGAATTTAAACTTTGTGTTATTTCCTTTTAAACATGACTGTAAAATCATTGTTTGTTATAAGATTGTTTTTCCTAGTGATGTTATGGTTTTATTTTATGGGACATTACAAATTCATTTCACATTGTTAGATATTTTAGTTGGAACATATTTTGTGAATGTGTTCAATAATAAAATGAAGGCAGCGTGATTGCATACTAATTTTGAAAGAAGATACAATAGTCTTAAGTATGAGACAACCTTGGTTATCTTACGATTGAAGGAGTATGTAGGATTTATATAACTGTGTTGAGGAGAGTGTAAATATTTTGCACCCACAGATTGTGTCAATGCTTATTAAGAAGCGACCACCAATTAAGAGTTATTTACCTATTTGTTATTTGTCTTAAATTATCTATTGTAAGCTACATTTGTTTGGGTTTGTGAATCCTGTGTGGACTTTTTGCCGTGGAAAGTTGGATGCCTTTTTTTGTTATGTTTGTAGTAATAACTTGTTTGTCAAGCAATCTTTAAATTTTTATTGTACTTACTGCAGAGATATGCTTCCAATATGAATATATTTTGTTAGTGTATTATATATCATTGTATATGTGGTAAATATTAGTTGTTTTTAATATTTAATTATTATTTTTGATAATGTTTTTCACTTAAGCTTCTAATAGCTAAGTAGGAAACTAATGCAAAAAGAGATTAATTATTGAAACAGGAAATTTGAAACAGAGCTTAGCTAACTAAAAAATCATGGAAAATGTTAATCATGCATCGTGAATAGTCTTAATCAGTTGTCCTGGTCTTCTTCTTGATCATGGCATCAAACCCAGCCGCTCCACCTCCACATCAGCGAAGCACTACTTGTCTCTGCTAATTCTTCATCGGAGCCCTCCTCCACCCTCTAGTTCAGTTAAATTTCCAGTAATAATTAGCGGGTTAGCAACTGAATTTATTGGTGAAGAAGAAGCCATTGTCGTGGTCATGTTCCCAATTTGCCGATTAACGGTTTCCCCGAAGATTCTCTGACGCTTTTGTGACTCTAGGCACTGTAGAAGTTGCTCCAGCTCTCTCACAAACTTTTTTTTCTCACAAACTATTTTTTCTCACAAACTCTATTGCTCCATCTATGATCTACGGTCTGTTATATACATGCGTATTAAACAATGTTTTAAGATATATGAATTAAAAAAAGAAGTATATATGTTATTATGATGCCCTTTAAACGTAGGATCCAGGCATAAGAGACCTGGGGACACGAAGATGCTCGTCAATTTTCTGCATACGGTTCCTTTAACGAACGCGATATGAGTTGTTCGTTGGCTT
The DNA here is from genome assembly GCA_012274485.2 of Sinapis alba. Lineage (NCBI taxonomy): Eukaryota > Viridiplantae > Streptophyta > Magnoliopsida > Brassicales > Brassicaceae > Sinapis > Sinapis alba. The sequence continues at coordinate 92,806 of MU105576.1, forward strand.
TTACTTCTTCCTCTTGCTAGTTCTTGCTCTCTTTCTCTTGCTCTTCAACTCCTTTGTCAAATCATTCTTGTTCGCTATCTCCTTCTTCTCCTCCAGTAAAAAGAGTTGCACGGAGTTGTTATCGTTGTCATCGTCTTGATTCTCCTTTTCTTCAAGAAAAACATTGACTATGTTTCCTTCACACTCACCTCCTGCTTGAGACATGAGATTATGGGTTTGTTTATGATCCTCTATCTTATCATTTAAGACTGGTAACTTGAAGAAATAAACTGGGTTCATCGCGGTGTCTTGATCATCTTGGTTTTTGGTCTGGTTCAACGCCAGTTTTGCACCAAAGTCCGCAAACTGCATCACGCCTGCGAGGCTAGGTGTTGCTCCAAATCCTGACGGAGACAGTTGATCCTGCTACTGCATCGTTTGCTTTTGTTGTTGAATGCTTCTTTTGAACATATAGTCTATCATATCGGAGTTGTTATCATTGTTAACGCCTGAGGATTCACCTAAGAAGTTCGCTTCCTGAAAGAAACCGGATTATATATATAGGTGAAATAATTATTAACATATGGAGAAAGCTTACATACCGAGTAATCCTTATCTATGGCTTCGTACTTGATTATAAAGCTTTTTGGCCTGATAACAACAATCCATGAATTTCACAGTGACTTTGAATCAACTTTTCCACACTGCAAGTTGATTCAATGGTTTCTTACTAATGTGTTACACGTAAAGCAAAAGACAGAATTTTGGGTTTTAATGATTGTTACTTGATCAATGAGGCATTATACCAATAGAACGGGCACGGAGGAGCAATCCAGTTAGCGAAGGATTATGCACAAAGTTATCAATGACCTCATAGCGAGAAGGATAGATGAGTGAACCATTATAACGGAAATTAAGTTTCTGGTGTTATCAGGAGTTGTGAGAATGATGTTTAGGGGATGAAAGCTTACCTTTTTATATGTGTATATCCACCACCTCCAGAGAGATAAGAAGCACTGAATGATTGTTTGTGGGTTGAAGAAGTAAAGATGATTGTTAATGGCGTTTTCAATGGATCCCGTTACGTTTAAGAGGAGAAGAACCTAATACGAAGCGATGCCAATGAAGATCGACCCAGATATTCCTCATGACGATTCAGCTCACACACCATCCTGGAACTCCATTGTCAGAGATTAAGAAGGACATTGAATCTGAAAGTTGCTATTCGTCGTGAGTTGAGGGCGAGAAGGCGAGAAGGCAAAGGTGAAAAGGTTTAATTTTTATTAATTTTAATCTAAGTCCACATCGTAAAAGCCCATAACAAACCAAACGAAATCAGCAATATTTTGTTTAGACTTACGACACGTGTCCCTCCCTTATGCATTCAATTGATGACGTGTCACACTCTCTAAAGAGAGTTTTCTACTTTATAGATATAGATTGGTCATATTTTTAAGATTTTTTATTTATCTTTCTTGTATACTTAGATTTTATAAGAAGAATTTCACAAAAAAAAAAAGAAGAAACTATGTTGGTTCTAAGTATTTATCCTTGAGACTTTTGTTACTTGTTATATATGTACGTTTTCATTTGTTTTTATTTTATGAGAAGTTGAAGAAGTAATTCACAAACTAGAACTAGGTTAATGTATTTTATTTATTTGTTTGGATTTCTGGTAAAAGAGGTGAAACCATTTTAATTTTAATATCTCTAAAAACAAAAAAATATCATCATTATATAAAGCCTCTTTATTATTTAAGGAAAGAAAACTCAAGAAAAACAAAATATATCATCGCAAAAGACATCATCATCAATGGATCTCCAAAGAAAATTAAACAAATATTTTATTTAAAAAAAAAAGAAAATTAAACAAATATACAAGCCAGAACCCATATGGGCTCGCTGAAGTAACTTTTATATATAGTTTGGGCCTGTCATAGTTGTAAGATGTGGGACCCATAGTAACATGTGGCGTAGATAGGCTTGAATCCGCGAGAAAACAGAAAAGAGAAAACTTGTGCATGCGAATAATGTAAACGATGCCGTATCGGACTCTGCTTTTCAAACAAAAATATTCATCTTTTTTTCTTTTTGGTTAAATATATATATATATATATATATATATATATATATATATACATATATACTGTTGGTGGTTGCATTTGGAGAAGCCAATTTTTCTTTGTATGTGGGCTTGTATACTGAGCTTCATCTCCACTTCAGTGGCAACCACTTCTTTCAAACCTCACTCCATACAATCTACCAGAATATCTCAGGTGACTCTTATTCTCTGTATATTCCATTTACATTTTTTTAAAACCTAGTAATGTTCAAATATAACGTAATTAGCTTCAAATACTCTAATCATCATCAAGTGTTGCGTGAAGAGTCGAGTTTTCAGTCTATCTCCTTTGGTCGTTTCCAGTCTTCAAAGAACCTTCGTCTTCAAATCAGTTGTGCAGTAAGTACAAAACATTTGTCTGAATATCAAAAAGTTGAATTATAGGAGAAATGCTATAAGTTGGATTGTAACATGTGAGGATGGTACACACAAAACCAAAGACAGTGCAGAAAGTTAGTGACATTGTAAAGGGACAATTAGCTTTGTCAGCCGACACTGCGTTCACTGGCGAGTCAAAGTTCGCTGCTCTTGGCGCTGATTCTCTTGACACAATATGTTGTACTCTTTGTTAGTTATTTAGTTACTGAATTAATATTGTTATGTGAAGAAATTGTTTAGGTGGAGATAGTGATGGATTTGGAGGAAATTTTTTGATATAAGTGTGGAGGAATCTGGTGCTCAGAACATTACGACGATTCAAGAAGTAGCTGATTTGATTGAGGATCTTGTTCAGAAGAAACCTGCGTCCCAAGCTTCCTAAACGCTCATGTCTTCTTTTTTTCCTTCTGACCTTTCTTGGTTTCAGAGCATTTATATTGATATATAGACATTTTGTTGGTTTTTTAGATGTTGACTATGAGAGAACTCAATGAAGTTGTTCCAGTGTAAATTATACTAGGTCAGTTTTTGGAAAAAAAATCTTTCTTCTTCATCTGCTGATTATTCTTAGCATAACTCGGATATGAAACTTTAGAATCATAAACATTTACTAAGAATTCTAAATGATTTTTTTTCATAGTTTAGAAACATATGTTTATATATATAATCCACAAAAAGTTTGGGGACTAAACTAATGTTTCAGTGGGTTGTCTCGAGATCCGACCTTATTCTTAGTAATGAATACGAACTATGTTGTCGATGCAAACACACACTGAAGAGATCTTCCCAACTCTTCATGCACTCTGAGCAGTACCGATCCTGAAGGGAAGCCATGGAAACATGTACTTTAGATACTTTTTAAAGTAAGTAAAATTTTGGTCTTTATTCAATAGAATCTCTTATAACCCGGATCTGAGGGTGGTCTCTACAAGCATGCACTTCTTCAGGTCATGTTCATAGTTTCTTCCTTGTTTATTGTAATCAGTGTAATATGTAACTTTACGGTATGCTCAAAAATAGTCTTGGGTTTACATTCGATATTTGAACTTTGTTGTTAAGAAGAAACTCATGGAAGGCCTTGAAAGCCCTGACCCACCATAATAACCAGCCCAATGATGCGTTCGGTTCATCGCCAACGCTACATTCACAGGAACGAGAAAAAAACACAAACGTGTCCTCAAGTAGACACTTCTAGTTTACACATGCAGCGTCTGCATGGTGACGCCACTAACACGTGTCTACTATTGCATGATGACGCCATTGACACATGACTCTCTTCCCCCCTCCCTTCTCTTCATATATGTAATCAATTCAACACTCACAGCTACTCCATAACATAAACTCATTGATCTCTCTCTCATTTGCTAAGCCAACAAGAGCAATATGACGGACACTGCTAGAACCCATCACGATGTCACTAGCCGTGACCAGTACCCGACCTTGGGCAGAGACCGAGACCAGTACCCGATCTTGGGCAGAGACCGAGACCAGTACCTGTACGGCCGATCAGATTACCAGACGCAAGACTACTCCAAGACTAGGCAGATTGCTAAAGCTGCTACTGCAGTTACCGCTGGAGGGTCTCTACTTGTCCTCTCCAGTCTCACCCTTGTTGGAACAGTCATTGCTTTGACTGTTGCCACTCCTCTGCTTGTTATCTTTAGCCCAATCCTAGTCCCGGCTCTCATCACCGTTGCACTTCTTATCACTGGCTTTCTCTCCTCCGGTGGGTTTGGCATTGCGGCTATAACCGTCTTCTCTTGGATCTATAAGTAAGCATATATTTATCAGATTTTTTTTTTACCAAAATGTATTACTTATCAAAGGGGTAATGGGTTAATATATATATTAAATGATAATATTTGACAATAATCATATATGCTTTGAGAGGACAATAAAAAGGTACAAACATATATACATAAACATATAATGGGTAATGGGTCAATATATATATTAAATGATAATATTTGACAATAATCATATATGCTTTGAGAGGACAATAAAAAGGTACAAACATATATACATAAAACACATAATGGACAAAAGCATGCATGCATCATACCATTGGCTTTGGATTGTTTTTAGGGACTTTAAGATCCATTAAATTGCCAAATTAACAATATAAGTTTTTGCTAACTGAACATAAAAGTTGACTTTTAGTGTATGTTTGTCTGTGTGTGTGTGTAAATGATGGATGCATGTGTGTGTGCATGTGTGATGAATAGGTACGCAACGGGAGAGCACCCACAGGGGTCAGATAAGCTAGACAGTGCAAGGATGAAGCTGGGAAGCAAAGCTCAGGATCTTAAAGACAGAGCTCAATACTATGGACAACAGCAGACAGGTGGATATGGACAACAGCATTCAGGTGGGGAGCACGACCGTGACCGTACACGTGGAACCCATCACACTACTACTACTACTTAAACTACGCCACAAGGTCATAGCCCCAATAATCTCGATGTCAGGGGAGTCCAGGTCATGAGGAAAAAGGTGTTTAGAATTTGATCAGGTTGGGTAATAAAAAAGAGGAAAAGCCAATATCTATCAGTTTTTTCTTTTTGTTATAAAATAATGTGCACGTGTGTTTCTCTTGTCAAATGGTACCATGTTTTGTTTTGTCCTTTTTATTGTAATTTGTAAACCTTTGCTGTACTTTCTGTGCCTTGTTTGTAAGTGGTAACGTCTATATGGAGAAGTCTTTGTTCGTCGAACTTAAGTACTAAACAGTATGACCACATGGCTCGTCGCACGAGGACGAAGAGATGGTTTGTTCTGAACCGTGACTACAGAAATAATGCGTTTTGATGTGCTGTTTCCGGTTCGTTAAACCAGAACTGTAAACCGGATTGTTAACCCCTAGCATTCATATTCTAACCAAATTAATTCACTAGCAAGCAACCAAAGACGTAAGGAACAAGAATTATATAGAGTTACATAGCTTGAGTAAAAAGCAGAGAAACAGTCTTTAACGTTGGTTTTCCCTCTCCCTTACGAAATGTCTTCTGCATTTCAAATTGGTTTTCGTGTTTTCATGCTGTTGAGTACAATATTTAAATTCCTAACTTTTATGCATAAAGCTTCAGATTTTCAAACCTATTCATTTTAATTCTGTGTGAAATTTTTTGTTTATATAATATACTATATTTATAATAGTATACTATATTTATTGAATTGAATGCAATTCAAAACACAGAGAAATGGTAAGCTTGCCGTGGAGAAGAAGGATCAAGCAAAACAAAGCAAAGAAAATCAAGGAAAGTCAAAATATTCTGGGGAAATCCTTAAAGAACATTTTGTATATAGTCTCCTGGAAATCATCAAAACTGTACCAAGAAACCTAAGACATAAGCAAACTCAAAAACAGAGCCATTCATTACAACAACTGCTTTTTAATTGATCCGAATCGTTCAGACCAAAAGACAAAACTGTTCACCGAGTTAACGTAAAACTTACGAAACCTGTCGGAGTAACACAAGTTCGATTGTTGTCTCATGTTTGATAGAGGAAGAGGGATGCTACGCGCCGCCGGAAGAGGGTTGCTACGCACCGCCGGCAGAGGGGTGTTAGGCGCCGCCGGAAGAGGGATGCTACGCGCCGCCGGACGTGCGATGAAGAGGTCCGGCGTAACCAAAGGCGGGATCCAAGATACTTTTGCTTCATCACCAGCTGGGAACGCTTCTGTCTCGCTTGGTGGAGGGTATGTTCATAAATTTGGATCAAACAATCTGAGGATCTCGGCGGCATCAGGGTCGCTGTTGAATCTTCCGGTGGGTACAACGTCGAGATGGAGCGGTGGCGCCTTTTCGTTTAGCAGTTCGGGCGTTTATGAAGACTTTGAGTGGGTTACGGTGGAAGGAAGCGAAGTAGAAGAAGAAGAGGACTCTGTTTTTGACTCTGTTCCTTCTCTTGATGAAGTTGAAGATGCTGTTTCTGCTCTCAAGCAGTAATCATTTTTTTTTCTTCTTTCTATTTCTTAATTTAACAATTGAAAAAACTATGTTTGTGTGGTTGTGTGGATAATACTATTTGAGCTTTGAAACTTGTATCAATGATCATAATTGACAATTAATCTCTTTTTATGTGGATGGGCTTTTTAAGTGGTAGATATTTGTCTTGGCTTTGATGGATTGTGTCAAAGTTATTTTTTTTTTTTTGTCCTCTGAGAGTGATGGAATTGTCTTGATTTGATGAACTAAAAAGAAGATGGAAGCTCAATCCAACTCTCTTTCGTTTTGTTTGCTTCTTGAATTAGTGTCCTTGTATCAACTTAGCTTCTCCTTGTTGTTTGCTAGTTCAACTTCATTATCATTGTCTTTGTTTGTTATGAATTTTCGAAACCTGCTTTCTTTCTTAAACGAGAATATGTGTAACTGTTGATTCTTGTTTTCTTTGTGAAGGGTATTCGATGGTGGTTCGTATTCTCAGGTGGTTAGAGAACAATACAAGTGCGATCCAGAAAATGGTGGTGGAAACCAGAGTCTCATAGCTACAGGAACTTCGTTTGGGACGGAGTTGGATTGGGTGGAGCCTTCAATGGAACTATGTCATTCAAGAATCTTACAGCCTCATGCTTATGATCATGTTTACAATGCTTTTGACCTACTACGAACCGAACCATCCGTCCAGGTGATCTTTTTTTTTATACTTTCTTGATTCACCAAGCTGAGTTTCTGTCCTGTTTTGTTGAGTATTCATGAATCTTTAAATAAAATAAAAAAATAGAAACACAAAGTGTAATAAAAGGCTTTTTAACTTTTTGTGCAGAGAATGGTGTTATCATTGTCATCTGACAAAGCAGTGTGGAATGCAGTGAGGAACAACGAGGTGGTGCAAGAGATTAAGGAGTTGTACTACAATGGTATTAATCAAGGTATGTAGTGAAAATGTATTTTGATTAATCATATCTTAAGCCTTTTGTTTGAGAGAGTTCTTCTCATGACACTCATTGGCTTGTTCGGTTCTTTCCATATTAACAGACGACGAGGAGAGTTCAGATGATGAGAGTTCAAATGAAGAGAGTTCAGATGACACTCCAGGGGAGAATGACGCAGCAATAGATTTCATAAAATGGGTATTTGACAGCACAGTTGTTAAGGCCACGGAAGTGTTAAAGAAGATAATAAAGCTGGTGATTGAGCTCTTAAATAGTTTCAAAGTTAACAAAAAGAGGAAACGTGGCAAAATCAACAATTGGTTCGAGGAAGATCTCAAGACTTCGGTCTTTCTCTCCATCTTGGTCATGTTGGTTGTGATTGTGTCCCGAGCCCGCAACATGTCTATCAACGTTCCAAGTTGTTAAAGAGTTTGCTTTTACCTCCAATACATATTTTGGCTATAAGCACGTTTATTTTCGTGGCTAAAGCTGAAGTTTCGTGGCTATATGACAAGCTTGGACGATGTTTACAATAGAAGAAGACAAAAGAAGGTTTTGTACGATCATGGTTAAAGATTGGTTTGTAGTTACAGAATCCAAGGGGACAATACTCATCACAACAGTTGTTGTCACCCATAAGTTCTCAAAGGCTAGGACATTGGAACGGTCACATCTCCGAGATTAGATGGGACGCAGTGTTTTACATGTTGATGACTGCAGCTTTCATCTCAGGATTGTTGCTGGCTAAGCTTATTGGAACAGAAGTAAAGCTATGTTGTCTGGATCATGTCAGGAAGATGAGGTGGCTACATCATCGTCAGCAGCACATAGAGCTCACATTGATGTCCTTTCTATGAGTTTTACTTGGTTTCTTTTATCATTGATCAATGTCTAAACTTGTAAGGTTTAAGAATCTAAGATCAAAACTCTTCAAAACCAAACTAAATACAAATATTATGGCTTAAACGAAGCAATAATTTATTTGTCAAAATTAAGTCATTTGATATTTATTAAACTTTTAGATGATTTTAAGTGAATTAAAATAATTTTAGTAAAACCACTTTTTGGGGGGTAAAATTAGTAAAACCACTTTGGAAACTCATGTAAAACTATGAGACTAATATTTTATTTTTTAGTTAAGAAAGTTCACCAAATTATTTTAAAATGACTAAATTCACGACTTATTTTTTTTGAAAAAATAGATTAGGTCCTAAAGTATTTTTTTGAAAAAACAAATTCAATAACACTTGATTTTAAAATTCATTATAACAGTAAGTTCATTATGTTAATATAAATCACCTCAAACTATTAACTAAATACACTTCATATATTTTAAAAAATATATTTTAACATTAAAGATAGTTTTTTATATAAATGTTACAAGAAAACATTATAAGTAGAGTTTTTTGGTTTCAGCACAACCAAATATAGATGAGTTAAATAGGACAATATACACTGATTAAACATGTAACTATATTTCGTAAAACATAATGTTGAAAATTAAGCAAGAAAAAAACATAATTATTATTGTTGACCGCATCGCTTTAAGAAATAAAATAATAATACTTTCTTTCTTCGTGGAAGAAGATATTGATTTTTTTCTGCTCTTCTATACTTTTCCTTGTCCCGATCGATAAAAAGACAGAGACGCCTGTCCTAAAGAGAATTTTCAACCGACAACTTTGCGGATTCAGGTTCTCGATCGATCCATAGAACTTTGATCTCTTGCTTGGTAATATGCATTTGTTGAAAAATTGAATCTTCCCAGCTCCTTTCTCTCCTCTTCCACGATCTCTACCAGTTTCTTCGATCTTTGAATTTTGAATTGTTTATGTTTCTTATAGATTCATTTCTGAAAAGACTCAACTTTTTCTTGTTTTCAGCCGATGGGTAGCTTAATTATTCCCAAAAGTCTCTGTCTTTATGATATAAATGATCAAAAAATCTTGTCTTTCAATGTGGTTGCAGATGGGCATCTCGTGCTAATTTGATTAAATGAGATTCTGGGAGTTGCTTTTTGAGTGAGAAGGCTTGTTGTTATATAGTTCTTAATGGGGATAAGGTACTTGTCGGTCTCGGTAGCATCAACAGCGCTGAGCTTTGTGGGGCTTCAAGTCTGGACAGAGTTGTCTTTGGATAGGCTTAGAGCTGATGGGCTGATTGCAAAGAACATTTCTTTAGCAGACTCCGAGCATGCCCTTGAGCTGCTTCTGGGATCTTACTTTACAATAGCCCTGTTGACCAATTTTGTGCTCAATGTGTATATTCTTCTGCTACTCTCTCTCAAGGTAAGAGTTAACGTTGTTAGCTTTCATAAACTTTATGTCATTGTAGGCTCCCTTCAAAACGATGAGATTTAGTACCTTTATGAAATTTCCTCATAGTTTTAGACTTAGCATTTGTTGCCTCATAATCTACATTAGTCACTGCGATATAGGTGTCTCATTATTTGTTACTCCTATTCTTAATGGTTTTACTTGCTGCTTTGGGAACTATTCTAACGCTCTCGAAGAATCCTGTTTTTCTCTGCTGGATTGAGTACAGTTCTTAGTTTGGTTACAATTGATTTTTTAATTGCTGGACACATGTGAATAAAGTTCTCTCTCTGCATAGGAAGCAAATGTTCTGAATTTGTAAGAGTCAAAATCTCGTTTCTGGCTAATTGAATGTCTTGAAAGAAACTCAAGAAGATGTGGCTTGCCATAGTAATGTGCAGAGGCTTACTAATTGTTTCTTGCAAAGTCGTTTGACCATTTCTGTGGTTCTTATGTCTTTATACATATTTTACAGACTCTATTTTTTGGAGATTTATATGGCGTTGAAACTAAAAAGTTGGTGGAGCGACTTGCCAATTACATCATTTACAAGGTAGATGTTCTTACTTTTAACATCTTAACAGCTGCAGGGAAAATATATTTAAGTATACATTATAGTGCCAGAGTAACGAAAAGGAACATAATAGGTTTGATGCTTAACAGATGATTCTGCCACTTTTTCCTTTCATTTTCTTGTGAACTTTGCATATTTAATCCTCCTTTCCTTCTAGGGTACATTTCTGCCGCTGGTGATTCCCCCAACAATCTTTCAAGGTGTACTGTGGACAGTGTGGCTGACTGTTCTATGCTCTTTAAAGGTATGGTTGACTGTTTGTAGTAAACATTGGCGTTCATGTTTTACGATAAAAACAAAAATTCCAAAAAAAAAAATTTAAACACCCTCCTAATGTGAATCTTGTAATGTCATTTAATAGATGTTTCAAGCTTTGGCTAGAGACCGGCTTGAACGATTGAATGCATCTCCTTCTTCTACACCTTGGACATACTTCCGTGTGTATTCAGTTCTGTTCTTGGTTCTCTCTGTTGATATGTTGTGGTATTTCCTAAACCTTATGGTATATTTGTCGAATATTCAAATTGCTGCATCGTCTATCTCTTTACGAAGTTAAACTAGAAAAGTCAGGTTTCCATTCTAGTTTCTCTCTTGACTTCATATATACTTGAGTAATGTGTCCTGCATGACAATATTCATGTCTGAATGATAACTTGGGTAAAAAGATTTACTTTTCTCCTCCTATCTTGCAGGATAAAGCTTTCACTTATGACGTACAATACAATTGGTTCTTCTGTGTATCTGTTGTTACTTTTTGAGCCATGCAGTATAGCTTTTGAGACCTTGCAGGTACTTAAGTAATAGCAGTTGTCTTCTTCGTCCTTGTTGTCCTTGTTATGTAGCTATGGTCAACAAAATATAGAGCTGAATTTGTTATTCTGCAGGCGCTGTTAATTCATGGGTTTCAGTTGCTTGATATGTGGATCAATCACTTAGTAGCCAATAACTCGGACTGCCAAAGATCTAAGTTTCTCGATTCCATGACAGCAGGTCTTGTATTTTCTGGTGTTATGCCATGTTTTTTTTTCTTAACCATGGATATTTCTGGTTTATTCGAACTCCATATCTCAAGGTAAACTCTTTACCCTTTTGGATAGGCTCACTGCTGGAATGGAAGGGCCTCCTCAACCGAAACCTTGGTTTCTTCCTGGACATGGCTACTTTGGTAATGGCACTATGTCATTATTTACACATCTGGTGGCTGCATGGGATTGCCTTTCATCTGGTGGATGCAGTTTTGTTTCTCAACATACGTGTAAGTTTGTTAACTTTCTCTGCATGGCATTGCCTTTCATTCAGTTGCTGCATCTTTTACCTGTTTTTTTTTTGGTTTTGCAGGCATTGCTCAGTGCAATTTTGAAACGAATTAAAGGATACATTAAACTGAGAATAGCTCTGGGTTCTCTCCATGCAGCCCTTCCTGATGCAACTTCTGAAGAGTTACGGGCATATGATGATGAATGTGCTATATGCCGGGTATGCTTCTGCTTAATTCATACACCTTTTCAATACCTCAAGCTCTTGTATACATTGTGAATGGCAGGAACCTATGGCTAAGGCTAAAAGGCTTCACTGCAACCACCTTTTCCATCTTGGATGCCTGCGATCCTGGTGCGCTTAGCTAGATACCTAACAGCCTCAAGTATTTATGACTGAAACTGCTGATCCTGATGGTGCGTTGATTCTGGCAGGTTGGATCAAGGTCTAAATGATGTTTATTCTTGTCCTACATGTCGTAAGCCTCTTTTTGCTGGTAGAACTGAAACTGAGGTGAACCCTCGCACAGCAGAAGTCTCAAGTGATGAGCAGTTAGCGCGTCAGCTTGAAAGACAAAACAATCCTGCTCATCCATTAGCCACTGGATTATTTCCTGCCGATATGCCAAGTTCTGTTGAAAGTGATCCTTCGAGGTTCAGTTCATTCTTCTTCCTGTGACTCTTTATTGTTGGTGCTGATATCTAAATTTGCGTTGCCTGAGTTTAAAACAGTATCCTAGGTATTTTGGATAGCACTATTTGTGCTTTTTTTGTTGAATTCTCACCCTTTTCTTTTACAAAATAGGAATTTAGGATTGGATCCAAGCTGGCTGCAGACATGGTCAGATCAGGACATTGATGTCGCTGGTCCCTCTAACGCTTCTAGGTCCGTTGGACTGGGGCGGGTTCAGATGATGATGAGGCATCTTGCATCTGTTGGGGAAAGTTATGCTCAAACTGCACTTGACGATGCTGCTTGGAGTCTATGGCCGATGAACCCTTCACAAGCTTCCACTTCTACTACTACCATACCTCCAGGTGGTGGTGGAAGGACAGGTGGTCTGCATCTAAGAACTGTATCAAATGTGACAAATGAAAGCTTGGCAAATATACTAGCTATGGCCGAGACAGTGAGAGAAGTCATGCCACATGTGCCTGATGAAATTATTTTCCAGGTAAAGTTTAAGTCCATATCTGGAAGTGCATATGTGGTTGAGTTGGTGTGTCATTTAGATAGTGCAGTTCTAAGATTCTCGTGACTTGATACTAGAACATGTTGCGTTTCAATATATTTTTTGCAGGACCTGCAGAGAACAAACTCTGTTGCTGTTACAGTGAACAATCTTCTCCAGATGTGATGATAGTTTGTGTAAAAAATACTGAGCACTTGCTGCACTTCCATTTCAACCTTAGGTATAGATTAGTGATTCGGGACATATCCTTGTCTTTAAGTTTATACACCACCCAACACTGTGCATCACACTCTCTTTACTAGAAGGCGTTGTTGATAGAAGGCGTTGTGCATCACTCTTTACTATAGAGAAGAGAGAGAAGGCATTGTGCATCACTCTTTACTATAGAGAAGAGGAGGCTCTAGTGCATAGCTTCTGTTCATTCCTCTCTTGCTAAAAGTAAAGTTTGGATATTTACACAAGGTGCTGATACCCTGGTGATCTGGAGATATCATGTCACAGTCTCCAGTCTCGAGGGAGTGTGACCACTCTATGCAGCTACCTCTCTTGTATAAGAATGTGTAATTTACAATAAAAAAGAAGAAGAAGAAGTTAAATTAAAGAATCTACTGTTAAATTGATCCTATAGCCTGTTCTGTAGTATATCATCAAATGTGTAAACTCAATTCTTTCTGGTCAATTCTCTCACATAACTTTTTTAAGTTTTTATCACACAAATTTTCTTTTTAAAAATAATCTTAAAAAAAAAATTATATTTTTAAAAATTTAAATATTTATTTTTTTATTTTTAAATATGTAAAGTTCTACCCTAAAACTCTAATCTTTAACACTGAATTTTAAATTTAAATTAATTAATTTTAAAATTTTAAATATATATTTATTACTTTTTAATGAAGCATTTGATTATTTTTTTCTTAAAAATTATTTTTCTAAAAATAAACTAAAAAGTATATCATAACGAATTTCTTGTTTTTCTCTAAACTTGAAAAATACCCTCATATGTCCTTTATATTAGCTTTAATAACTTTAATCTGCAGGTTTTGAGTCATTAAATAAATGGATGACGGTCGTCCATGTCCATGTGCTATGTCCAGAGACCTTATCCTATGACTTTTAAGCATTCCACATATTGAACTAAATGTTACAAAACGTTGAAAAGTAGCCATGTCTTGCTCTGCAAACCAATTCATATTCACTAGGATATGCATATATTGAATTAAATCTTACAAAACGTTGAAAACCGGCCATACTTTGCCCTGCACACCAAGAATATTCTTAGATGACATCAAATAAACTTTTAGATGTACATCTCTTTCTTATGTAAGCACACTCGTAACGTGGGCCAGTATTTTTCAATTCAAAGAGGTTAAAGAAGTATACAACTTTCCATTTCTTACATCTAAAAAAGCATATAAATACTTCTAGACTATTGTAGTTAGCTATCCATCATAGTCTCACATCAATCATTAGATTTGGTATTATTTACTCATTATTCTTACAAGAGGAAGCCGCCATGGAAGCCAAGGTAGCAGCAAGCAAGCATCACAGCTCTATTTTAGTTCCATCTGTTCAAGAGATGGTGAAGGAGAATCTGATCAAGAAGGTTCCTCAGAGGTATGTGCGGTCCGATCTAGACAAAGCTGAGATGGCCAGTGATTCTGGTTTAAAAGCTGAGATCCCAGTCATTGATATGAGTCGCTTGTGTTCTTCAACCACCATGGATTCTGAGATTGAAAATCTTGACTTGGCTTGCAAAGAATGGGGATTTTTCCAGGTAAGTTTCAAAGCTCATTCTTTACAAGACAACTCCACTTCTTGTATCAATGTGACATATCTTGTCTCCAGCTTGTAAACCATGGAGTGGACTCAGGCTTCTTGGACAAATTCAAGTCAGAGATTCAAGATTTCTTCAACCTTCCCATGGAAGAGAAGAAGAAGCTGTGGCAAGAACCTGGAGATATCGAAGGGTTTGGACAGGCTTTTGTGGTTTCAGAAGAGCAGAAACTAGATTGGGCAGACATGTTTCACCTCACAGTGCAACCTGCCAGGTTACGCAAGCCTCACGTGTTCCCCAAGATACCTCTTCCCCTTAGGTTTGCTTAAAACCATTCTTACTTGCTCCACAAGTCTTTCTCTGTTTTTAAAACCTATGTTCTGTTTCTTCAGAGATACACTAGAGACGTATTCTGCTGAACTTAAAAGCATAGCTAAGATCTTGTTTGCTAAAATGGCGATAGCATTGAAAATCAACCCTGAGGAGATGGAGAAGTTGTTTGATGATGATTTAGGACAGATAATGAGGATGAATTACTACCCTCCTTGTCCTGAACCCGACCAGGTTATTGGTCTGACTCCACATTCAGATTCTACAGGAGTCACCATCCTTTTGCAGGTTAATGAAGTGGAAGGTCTCCAAATCAAGAAGAATGGCAAGTGGGTTTCTGTCAAACCTCTCCCAAATGCTTTCGTCGTCAATGTTGGAGACATGATAGAGGTAATTTTTGTGGACAAGATGTTAATTATATTTTTATGATTTCTATTATGAAATCTATCCAAGATCATTTTCTAGTTTAGATTAATTCAACCCTAATATTCTCTAGAGAATAAAGAAGAAACACTAACCTTGATCCATGCTTAGATGCAATTTCACCAATTGATCTTCTCCTCTTTAACCTTCTCTTTGGTGATTTCCTTGATGGACAAGAAATCCCCAACCTTCCTTAATCTCCTTTCTATAATCACTATGATAATTGTGTGTGTCAACTAACTTTTGTCTTACGTAACTTTTTACAAAAGAGTACCAAACTCTTTTGTTTATGCTTTAATGACAAAGGGATGTGTTGGTTTATATCCATCCAAGGGATGTGAATAACACAACTCTTCCTCATAACCATATGACAACATATACTTATATATATATTTATATTAAATCTATGGTAATATATTCCATTATTATTACCTTGTATATATATGTATATGTTAAAGAGATTAAGGACTTTATAAATATAAGGTAAAGTAGGAGGGTTATCAATACACCCGGATTCTAATTCATTACTCGAAACCGATCCATCACGGTATCGTCTTTTATATTAGAATCTAAAATATTAATATGAACTTGAACTTTATATTTAAACTTATAGACACATAGGTTAACTAGAATATTAAAATATTCTTACACAAGAGAGAGGGATCATATGATATATGCAACGTTTGCAATTTGTAAATGGTTTTGGTTGTCTATGTAGATTGTTACAAATGGTACGTACCGAAGTATAGAGCATCGTGGGGTAGTGAACTCAGAGAAGGAGAGGATTTCTATAGGGGCGTTTCACAATATAGGAACTGGTAAAGAAGTTGGTCCGCTGAGAAGTCTCGTGGAGAGGCATAAGGCTTCATTTTTCAGAAGCATGACCACTGATGAGTACTTCAAAGGCTTGTTCTCACGTGAGCTCGGTGGAAAAGCTTACCTTGATGTTATGAGAATCTAAATAAAACAATGCATAAAACCATTTCCTTGTGTTGTGGCCCAAGAAACTCTGTCTTCTCCCACCGTTCATGTTGTATTACGTACACTCTGTTTCTTCTTTTGTTTATGCATTTAGTAAATATGTAAGTCTATCCCTCTCTATGCTTCAAATATTGTTAGTAAAGAGCATTTTTGCTTCTTCACGTTACTGTTTCTCAAAGATCTATCTACTAAGTAACACAGACCTATATTACCACAAATAGCAAGCAAGGGCTTATGACAGAAGATTTATTACCAAATTCAGTAACTTTTGGCTGTTAGCTCGTACAGTCCCATAGACTTCCGACTCCGACCATTGAGGATATGTCTGATAGGGCTCTACCTAGTTTTTCTAAGGGTGGTTTAGGCTTTTGGAAAAACGTTTTTTTTTTAAAAAAAACAGTGGCTCTCCTTTGGACAGCCTTGAGCCACTTTCAGATAATAAGAATCTCATTGTGTTTACTCCAGGGATCATGATTATCAAGAGCTTTGTCTTCTGGAAGGGGTTAAATGGCTACTCATTGATATCGGCATCTAAATGATTGTTTGACAATGCTCAGAAGTCAAAACGTGCAATGATGTAATACCATTCATCATAGACCTGCGACAATGTATTCTGACAGGTCCAGTCTCCGTGGATCTGTAGGAAAGGACCAGTGATCACTGATCACAGAGTTTGTGGGAGTTAGGGAGGAATATTAGTCAAACTTTTTTATGTTTAGTCAAAGAGATTAGACCAAAAGAGATGTCTCTCTATCTTTGTTGACATGGCTCAAACGTTACGTTTTCTCTTTAGCTTTACAGCATTGTTTATATACACAAGTTAACGAGATTCCGAGCTAGTGATCCTTGCTGCTTCTTCTCAAAGATTTGTTAAGGGTAATGAGTTTTCAGGTTTTGGTTAATTTGTTAACACAGAATGTTTAGAAGCTGGTCTATCATGTGATTGTTGTAGTAGTATCCAAATGAAAACAACAGAAGGTTGTATCTGCTTTTTACAGCAATGGCTTATTGAAAAGCCTAAGCATAACAACGTTAGGTTAAACTCGTAAAACCATGTTACATTAATATATATCTTGCTCAGCTAATTGTCTTGATCTCTATCTTCTTGGTAGTTGAACGGTAACGGAACAGATTTGAACGCTCTGAACTTCCCAACATTGTTTAAATGCTCATTCTCCAGCCTAATCAACACAAATTATAAAAAGATGTATAGATCTTTGGAAACAAACATTACTCAAGTCTCGGAGCTTACCTGAAGAAGTTCCATATACCTCTGCGTAAGATCTCAAGGCAAGCCAGAAGCGCGACGAGAGTTTCTCTATGTAAGAAAGAAAATTTCAGATCCAAAACTGTTTGTAACCACACTAACCTCAACAACACATTCAAGACCTGTCCAGAAGATGAAGCAACATAAACCATAATGTAAGAAAGAAAAAAAAAACACAAAGTAACAGAGGATATTGCTGCTTACCATTGCAGTGTAGTACACTGTTTTGTGAGGGACAAGAAGCTTGTCTCTCAAGAGACTGTTCTTACATCCTCTCTGAAGCAATCCCCAGTCAATAACAATGTCCCAGTAAGTTGCGTAAAACGTTGCAACTCCTGAGAAAACCCAAGCTGTGATGTTCCAGGTGGTTCCTCTGTTGAGAGTATATGCTGTTCTGAGACAAGCAGCGACGATGGTCAAGAGATACTTGATGGCATTGTATCCATGACTCAGATCATTTTCTTCAATTATTCTTCTGATGCACTGAAGAAACCGTAGCCAATAAGGTATAACAGCCACAATGAAGTAAAATGTTGTGAAAACATTGTTTGATCTGCAGGTGTTTCGTTGTCTTTGTCTGAAATCTCCAAATCCATAGTAGCATATGTAGAACTCTAAACTCCTCAGGGCTTGAACCTATACATTGCATGTTTTAATATCTTAAATCATCATAGAATAAAATCATTGGGTTGAACTCTTCTTAGGTGTCAAAGTAATAGCTATGAATAGTTATTGACTCCCCCGGAAACTTTTAAAGAATGAGACCTATTATGGGACATTTAATGCATTACAGACGTATGATCATTATGCTTCAACTAGGTTAAGGAAAAGAACTTAATTCAAAATACATAATATCATCGCAATACATTTATACAAAAAGTATGAAACTATTTTTCCAAGTAATCATTTTATCACACCTGGCTTGTTAGTTGATCTGCTAAGAAAAAGTCTGGAAGATTCACCTGCAAAAAATGCAAAACACATTTTATATTGATGATGTTGATCATATGAGTGAAGCTGAGCATATTGTTGGTACCGTGTAAAACGGTGCAGCGATGCAGCGGAACAGAAGCGTGAGGAAGAAGAACCGGCTTGACCGATACAGAATGTTAAGGGGGCAAAGAGTAATGGCAAACACTAGCTGAAACGTGACCAAACACAGAGAGATTGAGTTGTGAATTGTAATGAGAGAGGCAGAGAGTTAAGGAACTTACAGCGAGGAGGAAGAGGGGAATAAGCTCAGTGACTATTCTGTAGTCTTTGGTTTGAGAATCCATTTCCATGTCAAGGTTTAATAAGACAGCACACAGAGAAAGTGTACCAAGACCAAAGCTCAGAAGCAGAACATGTCTATAACCAAGTTCAGTGCCTTGTTTGAAACCAAAGATGAAGGAGTAATTCACACGGTATATCCTCCAGAAGTAGATGTTAGCAGCGTAGATGACAACATGCAAGACTACAAACCCAAAGAATCTGCAAATGAAATGTATATATCTCAAGATCATCATAAGAAAGTTACACAGAGATTTAGATAGTTTGTTTCAGTGTATACCTGTAGAGAGGGAACATTGTTTCCATGTAAGTTCTTTGTCCTGGTGTCCCCATGATATTACGTGCATGGATGATCAGAGCAAGGGCTATTATGAGAGATGTAGCGCAGCCAAAGAAAAAGCCTGAAAATAAAATGATGAGTTACTTCTAAAACACACAACACTAAAAGATTGAATATATAATACCGGTGGAGAATGTTGTTCGATGGAGTTCTTTGTTCTCTTTTGGTCTTAAGAGGTTCATCCCTTGTCTCCGGTTTGAATTGCAGAAATGTTCAATCACAGTAGATTCAACTCTTACCATCAGTCTATGAATCTGAAGATGTTTAAAGCTTCAAGTTAAGGTTTGTTTTCATATAAAAGATAGTGTGTGTTTTAAAATCTGCTTACTTCATCAGAGCTAGTGAGGTAAGAGCTATCCACCATTTCCATGTACTGTTTTGCAGCATTTCTTGCAGCTATCTAAAATAGTACACCATATCGATTATTATATATACTAAAATTGTACATCTCATCAATACTTTTGTATACTATCATGTTTTGGGTAGATTTTGAGTAGAGAGTACCTACCTTTTCATACTTCTTCATGATCTTGGAAACCGCTGACGTGTTCAAGAAGCTATAGTTCTTAAGATGTCCAAGTTTCTGATAGAACCCGATGAACGCTCTCTGAAGTCTCTCCTCGACTTTCTTTAGATTCTCTCTTGTGAATTTGAGCTCTTCCTCTTGCTTATGAACCTTGAGGATGGTTTTAATAGTGGAGAGTGGAGTTTCCCCTCTCTTGTTCATCCTTATACCCTCAAGAATACTCTCATTGGCTGCTTCCTCTTTCTTCATAAGATCCCTTAATGTCACTTCTGAATATCCAAAAGCATAAAGACTCAATACTCACATGCCAAATTAGACCTAGAAGCAATCAGAGAAACTCACTTTCTTCTTTAGACCTGGAAGATAAGGCACTGATGTCTACTGAGACTGAATCAGAGGAAGACGGTTTCTTCTCCATAACTCTGTGTCTGAAAGCAACCAAAGCCTCCATCTGTCTGGTCAGAGCCAAAGACTCGTACCTCGCTTTCTCCACTTTCAACCTGTAGAAGCTATTCACTTTGTTGAACTCTCGGTCTAGGGTTCTAAAGAAGGCAGCCTCAGAGTCTCCACCTGGTTCTCCTGCCTTCAAAAACGCAGTCTCGTAAGTCATATCGTGCTCGTAGTCGGCATGAGGCACAGTGTTGAAAACAATGACGTGATTCTCGGAGACAGAGGCGTCGCGGGTGTACCGTCTGGTTAGGTTACGTGCGAAAGAAGGTTTTGTCTGGCTGTTGGAAACTGAAATCTTCCGGGTGGCTTGGATGTCTTGAAGAATGCTTTTGAGGTAAGCGTAATCTATGTAAGCTTCTTGCCACTCTGGGATCATCTTAGACACAAACTCTCTCCCGAATCTCATTTTCTCGTTTTCTTTTTTTTTGTTTGTTAAGTTAAGCTTCAACGTTCTTAACGCAAATCTCTCTATCTCTAAAGCTTGTAAAGTCATAAACTCATTTAAGAAGCTGGTCTCTCTCTCTCTCTATGTCTTTAAAACAAAGCTGGAAAGAAGACTTCCCATGTTCTGACTTTTGGGTTTGAGTTATGTTTAATGCTATTTAATTGTTTGTTTGCGAAATGAAAACCTCTCTAACCAAAATTTTAAATTGTACCAGTTGAGAGCTACCAAGTTTTCCAAGCTTATATATTTTCCCTTGAATTTTTCAAGCTATATATGTTTCCTGAAACTTATAGTGAAAAAAAAAATTATAGTGATTTATTTTTGTTTGGTACCAGCAACAAATAAAAACGGGTTGACAAACTATTTCCCCTTCTCAAACTATAACCTCGTTCTACATATCTCTGAAATAATAGTTTCAAACATAATTCTCTATATTCTTAAAGTTTAAAACTGAAAATCTATAAACTATGAGTAATTAATTTACTGTTTCAAAATTAAATTATAAATCATTTTAAATTAACACTTAACCAAATTAAACATGTACCAGATCTAATTACAAGTTTAATTTGGGTTGTTTCATTCAGAAGCTTTCTTATAGATCTAATTCGGGTTTTAATTTTAGTTAAATATTAATTTAAAATAGTTTATAGTTTAATATAAAAACTGTAAACCGATTATAATTATGGTCTATGTGTTTTAAGATTTCAAATTTTAAAAACGTGAAGATATAAATTTTAAACTATTATCTCATGGAAAATTAAGTTTGAAACTATTTTTTTGAAAATATATAGATTAGAATCATAGTTTGGGATAGGCCTGAGACTTTGGATATTCGGATCGGTTCTAGATAGGATATGTTCGGTTCTGGATAAATTAATTATTTAAAAAATATATCTAATGAGTTCTTGATTGACTTAAAGTTCAGATTTGGTTCGTTACCAACCAGTTCCGGCTCGGTTCGGATATAGAATTTTAAACCCAAAATAATATAATTTTGTTTCTTTTTAACTTTTATTTTTTTTTATTTTTAATAAAAAATAAATTAAAATCGTCTATATATTAATAATATGAAAATATTTACAATAAAGTTGAAGTAACTTAGTGTATTGTGTGTATTACGCAAGGGTTCGACTCTCAATAGGTATAATTCTCTATTTTTCAAACACATAATTTGGTTTAAACGGATATTGATCGTTTCAGGAAGAAACTAGAACCCAACTGATACTCATGTATAATCATATGTAATACCCATTAGACTTGAACCAGTCTATTTCGGTTTTGATATTCGGTTTTGGTTAAAAAAAATCATATGTTTAGTTTGGGAGACATTTGATAATATATGATATATAATTTTTATAGAGAAATAGCTCGTTTACCTTAAAATGAAAAGAAAATATATTGTATATAAATTAGGGCAAAATATCTTGTGGAGTTGAACCTAGACACGGGTTATGTGTGCTTGTCGAATGATATTCACAAAACACAAAAGAAACAACACTAGTTTAACTAGGCCTGGGCGTTCGGGTACCCGTTGGCGTTCGGGTCGGTTTTTTCGGATTTTGGTTTTTTTTTATAACACCTCTTAGGTCCCATTCTAATAAATTTGCAAGTACGGGTCGGATTCGGATATAACACATTGGGTTCGGGTCGATTTTGTATCACATCCTAGAACCCATAAAGTAACCATATATCATTCGGATTCGGGTTATATTCGGTTCGGTTCGGATATACCCGAAATAAAATTTAAAATTTAAAAGAAAACATAAGAAATATATACTTATTTATATATAATTAGGTATTTATTTTAATTTTTATACTTATTGTTAGATACCATATCAAAATAAATATGAAATTGAATATTTGAAGTATATATTTATATTTCATATAATTATATTGTATTGTAGTTTGGACATTCGGATCGGTTTTTTCGGATATTTTTCGGATTTTTCGGGTTTTTCGGTTTTTCGGGTTACCCGTTCGGGTTTGGTTAATAACACTTCGGATTCGGATTTTTTTTATACCACCTTAGAAGATCCATTCGGGTATTTTTTATATATTGGACCGGGTACGGATCGGGTTTTTCGGTTCGGGTTCGGTTCGGATTTCGGGTTACGGATTTTATGCCCAGGCCTAAGTTTAACCTTTCGTCAGAAAAAACAACAACACTAACTCGAGAAAGAAAAACAAGCAAGTGCATAAGCAAGAATACTGTAATATACTTTATGCTGCTACGTTGAAACCCATTCTCTACAACTATTGACTTTTCATGTGCACAAAAGAAAAAGAACTGTTGACTTTTCTTTAAGACTTTTGGTAAACAATTTCAGCTAATTAATGAATAATCAAATCTGTTAACCTTGAGATTCGTGTGAATTAGGAAATGTAGGGTCTGTAATGTGTAACACATGGCGAAGTCATGGATTTTTTGCATGATCCTATTTTACTATGAAAAGTGAAAACAATCTTGTATATAGGATTAATTTTACTGGAGAAGATAAATAGGGTTAATTTTGCTGGGGTCTGTAATGTGTAACACAAGGCGAAGTCATGGATTTTTTGCCTGTTCCTATTTTACTATAAAAAGTGAAAACCATCTTGTGTATAGGATTAATTTTTCTGGAGAAGATATATAGGGTTAATTTTGCTGTTAGTTTTGTTATGTCACTGTTCAAATGTAAATTCAGGTATAGATTATTTAGAAGCAAAAATCTCAGCAGATCAATTATTTATAAATTTTGATAAAGACAGGATAAAATGTATTCTGAAAAGCAATAATTATGTTTGAATAAAACATCTGTTTTGAGATTGATTCATATGGTTTAACTTCGTTGTCCACTCCAAATTGGTTTAAGTTTTCTATTTCACTATTCTTTCTTTTCTTAATTTGGCTTTCAAATTATTTTCAATGGATCTATATTTATAGACCGACATCCATATATCAAAAAATCGTTAGATAAAAACATGAATGTGATTGACAATTATGTTGCTACTTTATAGAAAAAGTCAATTAAATTTCTGTGAAGTTTATTAACATAGGAACGCACGTCTTGCTATATTCTTTAATTGACAAGGTCATAAAAGCTCGAAAATTTATATTCCTTATATTTTTAAAAATTCTAAATTTTAGAATTTTTACTCTTATTAATAAAATATTAAAAAATTAGTTATTAATATATTATTTTTGTAATTAACTATTTTCACAACTTTTAACCAAAAGATTTTAATAGATACAATTATATTTTTAATTATAATCTATCATTAATTAATACATTAAAAATATTAAAATATGTATTTTAAAATAAAATATTTTTTTAAAACATGATTTTTTTAGAACAGATGAAATATGTTTTTAAAATTTCTTCACATATTAAAATAATTAAATTTTATACCAAACACCTAACTAATATATTATTTTATTTAATTAATAAATTAAAAATAAAAATAAAATAAAAAATTATTATCGACTTTGAATATTAATAAAATAACATTCACAATAAAACAAAATTTAAAATTTACAATGACACTTAAATAACATGGTGGGGTACTTGTGTTGGTTATAACATATATACTCTGTTTAAGAGAGTTATTCATTTTGTCAACATCATAATAATAAATGAACATTCAAAAATATAATTTATTTTGTTAAAATTAGAAATTTTAAAATACCATAAATTTGTAATTTGGACCAGTTAATCTTGTAAAGATTTATGTATCACCTTTTTAAAAAAATCAAAATTTATAGTATTTTGAATGCTTTATCAATAAAAAATTTAATATTTTAAATTAAACATAATAAATAGTAGTTTGAAAGAACTTGAAGATAAATAAAGAATTGTGTGTCAATTAATACGAAGATAGCTGGGTCTATAGTATGTGTAATTTCTATTTGTCAACAATTTTCTACAAATGACAATTACCAATACTAAAACAAGAATGCATAGTTATATTTTATAAAATATAATAAAGGTATACAGGTACTTTTTTTGAACACAGGTATACAGGTACTTATAATTCGAAAACCATATTTTAAGCAAAATAATTATTTAATTCGTTTGAACAAACTTAAAACAATTATAAATAATTCGGACGTTACTGTACAAATTGCGGCTCTTGTTGGCAACCGTCCGATAAGAAGGCATTATTTTCTGTCATCATGAAGAACTTTGCATAATCTTTTTTCTGCCAATGGTCGACTCGGTGTGGGACATTTTGGTCATATATACATAAAAACGTGCGTCTAATTTCTAATTTTATAAGATAGGAACTGGTGCATCAGATACTTCCACATCACACTCCCCATCGACCAGCCTTTGGTACTTCTTAAAATGTTGAAATGGTTTTTTAATATATTACTTTAACAGTAAAAAACACTAAAACAACAAAGAGGTGTCTTAGAGCAAGATTAATCCAAGAATTCCATGAGTGATTTTGGGGGAAAAATAAATAAATAAATAAAAAACGAACCAATCACGGGCTCTCATGTATCAGTGAAACCCGCGAACAGTACAAGAAACACATAAGAATCGGTTCTTAATTAACAACTTTTAGAACCGATTCTTACACTATTTATAAGATTCATCCCTTAAAACCCTCTAAGAATCCCTTAAAAAAACCTTTTTAATCATACTCTTAGAAAAGATAATAAATCGACTAAATAATGATGATTAGCATGACTAGGCAGCACCACTGCTAGCTCGACCAGAGTAATATGCAAAACGTGAAAGTTAAGAGTTAATATGCAAAGATCCAGACTGTCCAACCAACAACCATTCTCCCTAGCCAGTCCGCTAGTATGACTAGGCCGCACCAATGGTAGCTCGACCAGGCCGCCAACCAAAACGGTTTGGCTTGGTAAAAACTAGCTTGGCGAGTAGTTCAAGACACTTCAAAGATGCGTGAACTATTATACATTGTGCTAAACAAACATTCAACAAATATTTTCTCAAAAAAAAACATTCAAAATTTTCTTATTTAAGTCAAGGTTTCAGTTATATAATAATATGTTAATTATAGAAAAGACTTTAAACTCTTTGTACCAGTAAAATATCATATTCGTTGGACCTATAGCAACGGCCTGAGAAATCTAGACCGCATGCGAAATTGTTTTGGTCCACTATATATGAACTTATGAAAAATGAATAAACTAGAACACCAAGAATCAAATTCACAAGTAGAAATCATATGTGATCATGTTAATGTAACCACCTGCTTACCGGATATTTTGCATGTTATTTGGCCCTTTAAATATTTAAGCTCAATATAAACTAGAAGCACATGTACGATATATTTTAAGATTATAAAAAATATATTCAATAGATAAATATATTTTTTAAAGAAAATTGAATATCAGTTTCTTTGAGATAATATAAATACTAGTTTAAAAGATTGTAAATATTTATTCACACTATCAATATACAGATTTAAAAAAAAAATTATCATATTCATATTTTGTTTTAGTATTTTTCTTACTTTTTCGTGTTAATTCATTTTTATTCACAACCTATTAGTTTCTGAAAAGTCCGCCTCGAATGCTAGTGCACCAGAAAGCAAAATGAGAAAAGCTATATTTAAACTTTCTAGCTTTTCTCACCATACTTCGATTCTCGTACATAACAAATTGATTTGATTCACAAACCAGGTTCGTCATTCAGAAAAATAATAATAATAATCATGTGCCACCCACACCATGCATGAATGATGCTGCTAATGATATCATCAGAAATAAAATTGTGTCAACCGGCATAAACATCAAATAAACGAAGTAAGCTAAATTTTACCTACCCGCTGACTATTCCGATAATTTTCTTGAATAAACAGCAAATAAACGAAGTTGCATTTAGACCATAATTAAAGGGAACTTTTAGAGGGGTTTTTAAGGGAGGGATCCCATGAATAGTGTAAGAATCGGTTTTAAAAATTGTTAATTAAGAACCGATTTTTATAAATTTTTTGCACTGTTCGCATGCTCCACTGACACGTAGCGACCCGTGATTGGTTTATTTTTTAAAAAAAAATTTTAAGAATTTTTTTCAAAAACCCCATAAAAAGGTTATTGGATTAATCATGCTCTTAGTCCGGATAATTGGAGACGATACAAAAACTGAGTAGACCATGCACTAATGCACACACATCTACATGAAATAAATGTTGGTCAAACATCAAAACAGTTAAAGCTCTAAAGTCCACATATTTATAAATATAGTGGAGTATATAAAAGGCAACAGAGGATTCGTGACAGAGAAGGGGGGTTTTGCTTTACGCTTGAAATGATAACCTTCACCAAAAATGCATCTTTTAAAAAATAAGAAACATTGTTTCAAAAAAAAAAAAAAAAAAAGATGGGAACGATGGAAGGATATCATCGCATTTTTGTCCAAAGCATATTATATTGTATAGTATCTTCTTAAGAAGAATAAATATACACTATATCTCTGATACGCAATGGATATGGAGTGTTTAAATAATAAGTAATGTGATTAAGAAGAGTAGTTGCAGTGTGAGCAGGTGCACATCAACAAGATCAATGGCTGAGATTTGATCACTTATCTTTCATGTATCCGAATCTTAGTACACGATGGTTTCCACGTCCACAAATGTCAAGTAGATGTATCCTTAGTTGTTTGAGATCATAAGTTCTGAAAGACAAATGTGGATAGGGACACATTTTCACTTTTCTTTCTATGCAATTTTGTCGGTTTGACATTTTTATGTACAATACTCACTTTGTTTAGCCATGATATACGATTTGACTAAAATTGTTAACACATGATTTGACAAAATTGTTAAGACACATTATTTTTCTAACTCATAGAAATTAGACACATTATTATATACTGTTTCACTATCCAAAATTGAAATTTACATATTGTTTTCTCTTTACATATTATGCCTATTACGTTTTTATATTAGATATTGTTGAGAAAATGTTTCTTTCAGAAGGTCCTAGGAAACGATGCTGAGACTAATCCCAAAAAGTAAAGTTTTAACTAAATTTCATAGAAAATCAAATTAGGTTAAAAACGTAATTCCGGAAGCTGCATTATTTGGTCTTCCTAATAGTTTTATATATTAAAAGAATGGTCATCAGATAACCATTTGTTTCTTTAAGGCACCATCCTTCACAATATAAAAAAAGCTAACGAGTAAACAATCGAAGAAAATTGAAATATAGTACATAATCACAAAATCCTAGGGAGATCTGGCATTATTGAAGATCAAAGTGTCAAACTATGGATCCTTATAAGAATCCTAATCCGAAAGGGTACCAGCGACAAAGACCATTTGGCTCAGCCGGCGAAGGTGGCAGCAGCGGCGGCTCCGATATGCCCCATGATATAGATGATAATAATAAGAAGAAGAAGAAGCTTCTCCACCGCGACATCGAACGCCAGAGAAGACAAGAAATGGCTACACTCTATGCTTCGCTTCGTAGTCACCTACCTCTTCAATACATTAAGGTTCATATTCTTAGTCACCTTTTGTCAAATTTTATTGTTGTCTTAATATCATTTGTCCGAACAAGAAACAAGATTTGGTGGGATTTGTTTTCTAGGGTTATGAACATGTCTTTTTCTTGTTTTTTCTTTAAGGGGAAGAGAGCTGTTGCGGATCATGTAAATGCAGCTGTTGATTTCATTAAGGACACAGAAACACGGGTCAAAGAACTCAGTGCAAGAAGAGACGAACTAAGCAGAGAAACATGTCAGACATCGGATCCTGACCTAGCAAGAACTGGATCCGAGTTAGGCAAATCGGATCCTGCGAGTTTGATTGTGCAACCATGCGTGAACGGTTTCGAAGTGGCAGTGAGCAGCAACTCCTCAGGTCCTGACTCGTTGCCACTCTCAAGAGTGCTTGAGGCACTTCAGGAGTTAGGGCTTGAAGTCATTAACTCTCTCACCACACGAGTAAATGAAAGGCTCATGCACACTATTCAAGTCGAGGTATGGTTACAACATGCCATTTCAATTGCACTTAATCTGACTAGGGTTTTTTCACTATACATATAGTATATATCTTAATATATAACAATATTCAATACAGGTTAATACTTTCGGATGCTTGGACTTAGCTTGGTTGCAGCAGAAGCTAGTTGAGGAGTTGATCCTTTCACCGGGGTACTAATAACTAAGAGACATAAACTTCTTCATCGTATGATCTCTTTTCCAAGTACTCGTTTTTTTGTTAAAAGTTTGAACTTTAACCAAATATAAACTCATTTCAAATTTATCTCTTTTTAGATTTGGTATTAATATAAGCAAAGTGTTTTGTAGATACTATATTTTCGTTGCTCTAATAGGTTATATATTATCTTGCTCATGAACTTTATATGTGTATATATATATATGTGTGTATTTAACTAATATGATATATATATATACAAGATTTTTTTGACATGCTTTCTAGCTAGTGTACCAATGAAACACATATATATGCTATATACGTTCGATATGGCATATATTTGTCACGCAATTGACAACATAAGTATAGTTTATATTCTAACTAATTTCATGGTATGCTAAATGCAGAATTATCTAAAGCTATCTTGAAACTTCATCTTGGGAGCGGCCCTTGATAGTCCATTCTTGGATGGAGGCTTAGCTTTGGTTTAAACAAGTTCAAGTGTGTGATGTTGTTAAGTTTCAAAAGGACTTTAGGAATAGCTAGCTAGGTCATAAAGTTCGCCATCATTCACTGCCTTCACCGTAAAGACCAAGGGTTTGATGTTTGCAACATTGCATTTTACTCACCATCTAAGGTTTTTGTGTGTTTGCTTTAGCATACTCTCCTTATTACCTCCAAATTTCAGCTATCATGTTTCCCTTTCATGCATTGTAATATTTTGTATCATTCCATTGTTATGTTTTCCTGCGGGTTTTTAGTATGAATATAAGGGTTTTGTATAATATATATCCCGCGAATCATTAAGTCTTATTATTGGAATTTAGGTTTCAAAAAAAAAGTCTTATTGGAAGGAATAATCGGCAAGGGCAGCTTAGTGAAACAAATGCGGTAGCATAATATACCGCCTAGCTTTAACCAGGAAGGTATGAGGAGACCAACATGTAGTCTACTTATTTGTGCTAATGTTTTAATTGTATCGAGATTCAAAGCTGCATAATGCAAATATTATATCTTCTATATGAAGCAAGGGTAGGTGGGAACCATCTTTTGGACTCTATTGATCAAAATCGGTTTGTGTGATACAAAAGGTTAAAGCTTACAGGGAGACACCATGGCAAAAAAGTTAAAAACATGGTGAAAATTGAGAAGCAAGCTTGTTTTCAACCTAACTACTGATTTCTATTCGCTACTAATATATATCACTTTCGCTATCTTCGATATTTTATGTGATGTTTAATACATATATAGGACTGAAAATTGAGAAGCAAAAACCCTTATTTCTGCGACATAGTGAGTTATCAAATAAGATAAATTCATATATTAATTAGAAATACAAATCATGATCTAGAAACAAAACGTTTGAGCAATTCGAACGTGCCAAATAAAGGATCCAATCAATCCAAATGACTATCGGATAAGTAATACTTGTTTGAGTGTGCGTAAGGTGACATTATCTTAACATATGCATCTACACAAATCATACAAATCAAATGACATCGATATTACGAAATTTGTTAATGACTATATACGTGTGTGTCAGGATACGTGTAAAATTCATACGCACAAGGCCTCTCACACTATCAAAGGATCATGTAATTATGTAAAATGATATGTGTATATCTTAATTAAATCATATGACCTCTCATCAAACATTGGTCATATATATGTTCATAAAAACATACTAAAGAATCTTGCATGACATTGACATGCAAGCAAAAGTGGATGAAACCACTGTAATTAATATTGCTCACTTACACAAATACTAAGTTTGATATAAAGAATTTGTTAAACGCTTATGATTGTTCCGAAAAAGAAGAAGCATATTGGCATAAAGAAAAATCCTAAATTCAATGCATACAACCACCTTTTTTATTTTCTAATCTTCATGTTAATTTGTTATTCAACGATTTAAAATTAAAATATTATAATACTTTTAAAAACTAAAAGATTATCTAGTATACAATTACAAAATCTTCCATTATATTGTAATTCACGATACGACACAAAAGTATACATATCCCCCAAGATCTTGGTTTCTTTTGCCTCTTCTTTTCCTATGTATACACACCCATAAGCATATTATTAAGAATCACATCAGTTCTAATGTTAGAATCACTCATCTAAGAGATACGCATGATGAGTTGTTGAGATCTCCCAAATATTCGTTTGATATCTTTAGTTATATCATTATTGGTGATTATATTAATTTATTATCAACTTTGAGATGCCGTCCAACAAATTCATGATCATGAAATCAGATTGTGTTCCAATAAAGATTGGCTCATGACGTTTAATTTAAGAACAATAGGGTATATTAAGAATTTATAATTAATACTGAAAGCCGATAATATTTCCAACCAGTATAAACATACAAACCATTAACAACAATCGAGAAAATACAATTAATTCGATCTTATATCACTTCAGAATACAAATTACATTATTCGAAAAGCTTTGATGGTATTTGGATATTAATATTAATTTAAAAATGTAAAACACACTATATTGTCTTTAACATTTCACAAAAGAATATAATAAGAAACCAATCAAATGAATATCTATATATATATATATATATATATATATATTCCCAATTGGCTAATTTGATCTACAACAATGGTTGTACACGTACGGATCTAATGGTGAACAAAATAATTAAGAGCAAGATCCAAGACAGCCTAGCTAAAAGTGTAACATCGTTTTTAGCTTTGTACCTTATAAGTGTTGAGCAAAATTTTGTGTGTCCGTGTGGAAGTTAATTTAGCCCCATAATCATATGATACTGATTTGTAGCCAAACGTATCCTCATGTACGTCCATGTACTTCTCCATCAGCAGGTGTCATGTCCTCGAGATTCAGATATGGAATCAATGATCAAAAGATTATCATCATACCTACCCAATCAATATTTTTTGGGTGAACAGTCGTCATATACTCATATATATGATTCAAAAAGGTTCTATAAAACAAGCACAAATGTGAAAAACAGACATACCTAACTAGTTTGCTATTCCATCTATTATTTTGTGTTTAGTTTATATATATATATATGTCATTGTTAGTTACTATCTAAATCAATAATTGTATAATTACGATTTTCTGCTAGTGTTCCAAAATTGTTGCATGTAATCTGAGATAGCATTAGCATATGTCAAAGAGGATATATATCCAATATTGCAGATTTGTAAACAAAATTTGAGATATACCATATACGGATAGGCTAAGATTTAAGTGGATTCACACAATACTAAAGCCCATTTGTTGAAGAGATACTCTCCCCCAAAAAGGTTGTATTTGTAATGGACCGAATGATTATACAGTAGCACCAAAATAAAATTTTGTAGCCCAAATATCTTTTTTAGAACTGTTGAAAAGTAATGGCACTAGCTTCATTTAATTCTTTTAACTATTAGCAACATCAATATTCAAATATCACTTCCTTAAACTGACCAAATAAATTTTATGATTTAAAAAGTTGTTAAAAGTAACAGAAAATATTTAAGTTTATAACTTAGCTATTCCAAGTAAATGCATAAAATGAATATGTTAGAGAAGAATTGAACTAAAAAATCGGTTGAAACTTGAAACTGAGCATAATAGTGAGACAAGACAAGTCCTAGTAAATGCCAAGACATTGCAGCTCTGCAATGCAATACTTCATATATCCATGAACGTTTGAAACATGTTGTCATGTTGTAACTACCTTAATTTGTAACCCCATGAAAACTATTCTTCTACTTTGAAATCATCAAGAAAAGAAATCTAGACAACCTTAATTTGTAAAGTTTTCGAAACTTGAAAACCCCCAAAGAAAGTGCAGAGTAGAGAAACATAAAGTGTGGTTGAAATCATATTGTAATACTCAAGCTGTCTCTTCTTAGAGAGAGATGCGTGGCTAAATATCATCATCTCACCATGCATTAATTTATTAGTATGGTTTATTTTAAAGTGTTTCTGTCACACTTTTAAATAGCATCTGCTCGTTTACCAATGCGATGCAGTAATAAAGTTACATAGCTTTCTTTTGATAGCTCTCTCAGTTTAAAAAAGAAGCTCAAGAACTAAAATAACATAAGGTTATATATACATATTTGATTTTTTTGCCCGTGCAAAGAATCTTGTTCTTCTTCTTTTGTCAGTCCATTTCCACATGCCACTTGTCATTATACGTTAGAGGTAGTAACAAAACAAGAAGACAGGCTTTGTTCTTAACAGAAATGGGAAGAGAATGGTACAGTGGAGGCAGATCCAGGAGCAAATCCAGTGAAGCTAATAGCTGCTTCTCTGCTCTTTACCACTTTTTTCATTCTCGCCATTTTTACTTTACTTCACGTCATCATCATCATCACCACCAACCAAGTTATGATTCTCCCTCAAGATTTCCAAAAGGTACTATCCTTCTCTTTGTCCTCTCTTTCTCTGCTGTTTGATAATCATTTGTGGGTTCAAAACATGTTGATTGTGGACCAAGGAAAATAAAGACTTAGTTTTATAGAGGATTAGGTACGTTGTATAAAGCACTTAAGGAGTGTTGTTGTTGTTACTGAAACTTGCAGGCTTGGTAGCGCCACGAAACAGCTTGGAGTTAACAGAGGAGTCTCCACTATCAACAAACTACAAGGGAAAAGAAAGCTTGAACATCCTTGTAAGTCAGCATTAATGGCTATGTTACATTTTGAAGAGTAGCTGATGTAGTAGCCAAGTGACAAATTCAAATGCAGGTGGGCGGGAAAAGTTCAAACCTTAGAGCTCTTCTTTTTGATACATTCTCTGATAACTGCAACTCACCTAGCGCCAAGTCACCAAACCTGGTGGCTAGACTCATGGGTCTTGATCTTCTTCCTGATAACTTAGACCTTAATAGACCATCAAGAAAAAGTGTAAGAGGACATAGACTCATGACTGAGAACTGCTCAGGGACAAGATCTTTGCCTGAGAGCCCCAGGGTCTCTTCTGCTCGTAAATCTGATTCAGACGTTCGTCGCCTCTCTCTTCAGCTAAACAGAGAGAATAAACATGAAGACTCTGTGTGTTGGAGGGCGAAAGATGAGGAGAATGGAAATAATGAGAGGGTCATCACTAGAAGACTTGGAATGGATATAACAAACTTGCTTGAGAACAGAAAAGCAGGACCAGGACAAGACCAGAATAAGCATAGGAAAGTGAGAAGCATGTCTTCACGGAAAGAGAACACACTAAGCTCCAGTCCCACATTTGTGTTCAAACAAGATAAGATCTCTCAACAACCAACAAGAAAGCTGACCCGTTCAAAACATTCCAAGGAGAACCTCAAAAGCGTAGATGAACAGCCGCTAAGACTTACCAACGTATGCATGAAAGTGTGTAGTAAATCAAAGTTCTCTCCTCGTTCAACACCCAGTAACCAACACAAGCATAGACAAGCTTTCATCTCTACATCAAGATGTGATCCTTTACACAAAAAAGAATGCAAGCAAATCCCAAACTCATCAGCTGTCTCTGCCTCAGAACGTCCCCGGAAACAGGTACACATGTCTATGTTTTATTACTCTCTCTCTCTCCAGGGTCGGGTAGATTCTAAGAACATGATTAACCACAGTCTCTTAATTGGGGTTCTTAGCTTCGGCTAAAATACGTTTTATGTAACGTTTTAGATGGAAAGAGTGAAAGGACCGGAACAGAACGAAGATGGGACGATATGCTACGGTCAGATGTATAACTACGAGGAAAAGCTTCCTCAAGAACTTATAAGTTCCAGTTCTTCCCGTTCAACCACCTTTTCCAACGTAGGAAGAACCAAAACCTATTTTGAATATCTTCAGGGGATGAAAAAGCTTGAAAAAGAAGAGGAAATGGTGGTAGCGGAGATTGAGCGGCATATTGTAGACGCACTCGTGCTAGAAACGGTAAAAATGGCTTGCGTTTGAGGGGATAAACCAGGCGTTTTAGTAATAACGAACGTTTTATATTTGTGGGACTATTCTAAAATAGCGTCTGCGTTTTGTTC
Source organism: Sinapis alba (assembly GCA_012274485.2). Classification (NCBI taxonomy): domain Eukaryota; kingdom Viridiplantae; phylum Streptophyta; class Magnoliopsida; order Brassicales; family Brassicaceae; genus Sinapis; species Sinapis alba. Next base: position 127,417 of record MU105576.1, read on the forward strand.
TTAAACGACTAACGAGAGACTCAACGCATAACATAACACTGCGTTTTGCATCTCGCTGAGCAATGGCTGTGTTACTTATCGTTGTAACCATCATTTGAATTTCCAAGACTAAATAGCGCGTTATTTGATAAAATCTCATGAACAAATTCCATACTATTTTTTTTTACTGAATTCATTCTATTTTTGTATGTTTGGTAATTAAACGTATACAGTTATATACTTGACTATTTTAATTAAAAAGTTTTTCTTTTGACAAAAAAAATAATTAAAAAGTTATGGTCATTTAGTAAAAATAATAAAAACATATGTCATCTAGGGGTCGTAATTGTGGGCCTTGAGACTGAAAAATTTGCAGTCAAAACTATTAAATGTTTGGATTTAATAGCTCAAAAGTACATTGCAGAGCTAGAGCAAATGAGGAGTTATTAGTATAAAAATTATCATTGTCTCCATTTAAAAATAATATGTGTTTTAAAATTTTCACATATGAATAGAAAAAGTAAATTTAAGTTATTAATATATTATTTTCCCTGATAATTATTATCTATAATTTTAGCCAATTAAAATTTAAGAAACACAATTAATTTCTTCCAAATTTATTACTATTATAATCTAATAAATTGTAATAAAATAATATATTTTTTTGAAATATTTTTTTCTCTAAAACATCAATTATTTTTTAAATAGAAAATATATTATATTTATCTCTCCTGATATATAGTTATTAGTATAAAATTTAACACAAATCTTTTGTATATACACTATAACATTATTATATAAAACTCAAATGTTTCCACAAAGTAAGAAAACCAAAAAAAAAACAGCTTTACTAAAGTGAAAAAATAAATAAAACAAATACTTGACAATTTTATAGTATTTTTGTAACTTTTTTCTTGTCCATGGTTAATAGGTTTTTCACATCTGTTTATTCGGCTCATGAATCTCATTTCATACGACAGACGATGCGTTAACTTTTTGAAAGTTCAAAAGATTTATTTACTAACTTTACCATCACTATGTTATATTTCTTAGTGCTTTGGTATCATGCATGAATTGGTATCATGCATTCATACGACATTTTAAATCATTTTTTGACAGTCACATTTTACAACTACTTTATCTCAAACACAAAAAAATTTAGAGTTCTTGTTAGATGTTTGATCGAAAAATAAATGCAATTTAATAATATAAATAGTTACATAAAACTTTTAAAATTTTACCATATATCACAAACTGGTATTACAACTTTATTCTTGATGCACGCATAGAGAGAATTGATTCAAACATTGAGAAGTAGAAATATACATGTCCTGTAATAACAAGAACCCTATTGATTACACTCGACTTTGAGGAAATCCGATGGACAAGTCAGTTTCCACATCCCACTCGTTCATGTTTCCAAAACTACAGGAAGGTGCACTCTTCTCACTCTCTAGGCTCCTTGACTGCATCCACAAGGGCTGTTCTTCAAACTGAATGATAACATATCATATCATTTTCCTTAATTCCATGGAAGAAAGAAACTCAATACTTATAAGAGATTGAAAGAAACTCAATATTTATAAGAGATTCTTGTTTAAATTTCATGCTTGTGCATTAATGAATCTATCAACGTCCTTGAATTTTGTATGTGCGTACCATTTGGCGCAGCCTGCTTCTCTCGTTCAAGACCTCTCTCTCTGCTGCAATCTAATAAAGTGAAGTGAACAAAATTCACAAAAAAAAAAAAATCACAAGGAAATTTAGAAATAAAATTCCCTTAAAAATAATTAAACTAATTAGTATCGTACCTCTGCTTTTAGTTTCTCTATTTTATCTTCTTTTAACTTAGCCTGCCAAAATCGGAAAATGCAGAACGAGCTCATCATTTCGATATCAACGTCCAACATTATTTTCAACACATTTATGACAACTATATAACTGCGACTGTAACTATGATAATAAAGTTTTTATTTATTTCTGTATTAACTATATACTCAGTGCATTTATACCTTCCTTGATCTGACAATAGTAAGACTTTTCTCAATTTTGGTAGTTATCTCGGTGAGTTCCTCCACCGAACACGAATCCAAATCTTGGCCCATCAGTTTCCTTGAGATGTTATCCGAGTGTGTATACAATCATATATTGCATATCAAGAAAACATATATATATGCAATAGATATAGGAAGATCAGAAAATTACCGGCAATGAAGTTGAAGAAGTTCAATCTTGTCCATTGTTATGGCTATTTCGTTCTTGAGCTCTTGCACATATTGCTGTTTTTGGAGTCTCTCTGCTCCAAAATACTCTCCCCTATGTATTTCACATCTCTCTATCATCTTCTGCATGCTGTATACATTTCAAGAACCCCTTCAATATTTATTAGAATATAAATAATTTATTTATGCAATGTGTTATAAGTATATCATTATCAAGAAGAGCATGCACACATATTCAAAATTCATGTTTAGTAGACATGTTTGTTCTAACCTGAAAATTTTATTCAAGCATCAAGTCATATGCCCTTGTAAATTAAATACATGTTTCTAGCCACTCTTGACCTATTTCATCACTACTGAGTAGTAATGTATTATATATAAGTATGAAATTTTCCCAAGCATGCAATGTACATGTTCAATATGTTTTCGACCTAACGGGATGAGAATGCTAAACATCTGAGAGACACCAAAGTGTAAATATGCATCTTTTAATTTGCATGACTTGGCTTCCTATTTATTGTCACCAGTGAAACTTATACACACAGTGATTCATAATTATCAATGACACTAACATTTGTATTCGAAATTTTTAGCTCACTCAAATGTAGTTATTGGTAATTGCTAAAAAGGGACGAAGGTCGTTAGTAGTAACAGTTAATTTAATCAAGAGGCTATAATATATGGCTTGGCATAGTGATCAACGTTGAGGTTTGATAATCATCAGTTAATTTCACACTTGATCAACGTGGCATCATATCACAATTTTAATTCTTTCGGTTGGTTTGAATTTGGTGCAAGAAATTCACTTATCCCTAAAAGATTAACACACTCAAGAATCCCAAACTGTATAGGGATGAAGTTTGGACCTTGACAAAAAGCAACAAGATATATGTACTCTTCAGGTATTTATTTTGATGACATGATCACTGAGCTTTTCTATATATTATAATAACGTGCCAAGTGGTTTCAGCATGATGAGTTCCAATGTATACTAGGTTCAAAGTTCGACAACGCTTTGGGAAAACCCTAAATCACTTGCTCGTGCTTGAAGAAGAACTTGATGCAAGTTACAAACACATTTAGTCAAATAATTGATTAGGTTTTAATTAAGAAATACAACTCCGTGGTACTTTAAAGAAACTATATGCCTAATTAAAGAAAATCAAAGCAATTTCAAAGGGAATATTTTGGGGGAAATTAAATTCATCTACATGTTTAGAAATATCTAGCTAGTACAAACAATCTTACCTAAGTAATTAAGAGCTTAACATCACAAATAATGGTATATATATATATACTAATGAGTATTGGATGAAAAGGTTCATAAGTGATAGGTACTTACTCGGAGCTAGAGAAATCATATAATCTTCCTTTCTGAGAGAAGACAATGGCAGCTACTTGAGCATCACATAGAACTGAAAGCTCGTGAGCCTTCTTCAAGAGACCTTTCCTACGCTTGGAGAACGTGACTTGTCTGCTCGTCACGTCCTCGATTCTCTTGATTTCAATCTTCCCTCTCACCATCTTCCTGCCATGATTAATGAATCCTTAGAAACCCTAAAATCTGAAAGATTATTGGGAAAGGGAAAAATTAGTTTCTTTCAAATAAAGAAAAAATGAACTCACTTGGATCTGAATCCAAAACCAAGAAATGGTTTCTCAAAAATATATTGGAGAGAGATCTAAAGAGTAGATCTGATAACTTCCCTAGAAAAATATGTTGGCAAATAAATCTGAAAAAAATAAATAAAGAAACCTCACAAAACCCTTTTAAGTTTTTTTGACAAGATTCGCTTTTAAAAGACCTCTACAAGAACAGAAATCAGGCCGACCAAAAACCTCGGTGATATGAACAAAGAATAACTTTTACAAGAAAAGAAAACAAAAAGAGATCAGAAAAAAAAGTGGAAAGAGCAATAAAACTGTTGAAAATGAAGAGAGTTTGATGAAAGGGTCGTAAACTATAGAACTGGATCCCTCGATAATTAGACTCTCTTTGGTCTTCCTCTCCTTAGTATTGCTTAAGCAGGAGACACAAAACCCTAAGTCAACTAGTCTGCTATTTTTCTCATGTAATATAACAGGAAACTTTTTATCATGCTAAATTTTATAAAGATACTAATTTTAATAAATTTTAATATTCTAATATTTTCCTTGGCCAGAAAAAATACTCAACTAGTTTTACTTCTTTTTAATTTCCAATCTTATTGATATATACTCCTTATCGTTATAAGGTTATGCACACATATTAAGAAAACATATGATTTTGTATATTTCCAAAATAAAAACACAATTATCTATTACACCTAACTATATTTCAACCAATAGAAAAATAAAATGGAGAATCTTATTAATGAATTTTGCACTGAAACTCTAAAACGAAACTTATTTTTGAAACGAAAATTTTTCTGTACAACGATAACTAATATGAAACGGAAGGAGTGCTTGGTTTACATTAATCTATTTTTGAAAAAAAAAAAATGTTTAGTTCATCTTCTCCTTAAATATCTCTCTCACCCAAGTTCTCACAATCAAAATGAAATTTATTTATCCTCTCTACGAAGAAAAAAAACAACTCATAGCTTTAGATCTGAAGAAAGTTAGACCCTGTGAAGTTGTAAAATTGAGCAGATGGATCAAACTTGAAGAACTGTAAAATTGAGCAGATGGATCAAACTTGAAGAACTCAAATACTTTTCTACGCAAGAAAAAAGTTTGTTCAAGGCAGTGAAACTATGGTCTTCGAGTGCAGTAATATACTAATATTTGATTACGTATGGTGAGAAACAAAACTAACCCCGTCAAATGCAGTGAAACTAGATTAAGAACAACAAAAGAAAAGAAAAAGGGCCCAGGAACAAAAGGTCCATTATTAGGTCGTAAAAGTAAGTAATAAAAAATTCGCCCACCGTGGGGTTCGAACCCACGACCACAAGGTTAAGAGCCTTGCGCTCTACCAACTGAGCTAGACGGGCTACTTGTTAAGCAAAGGTTATACTTTTATCATAGATAAAAACTATACCGTCAGTCATCTAACTTGCTACCAGCAAACAGCAGGTCATTACCATAGACACCAAACCACCATTGACCTCTGTGGCTGTGATACTTCTCTTTGTAGAAACCTATACCAACCACTTTTGTCAAAATCAAATTTCTATGAACTATTTTGCAGTTGCCCTTTGTTTTGAAATAAATTCTTGGAATAAAACACCATTTTATAGTCATTTTTGTTTCAGATTACACATGTAACAATCTATAATCTGTTTGTATGGTCTTACTCATGATTTGAGTAAAACTTGTAAAGGAACTTTAGAGTGACTAGATTACTCAAAGGCCAGCCTCTGAGTGCCAACAAGTGAAGCATATGATCCCTTTTGCGCCACCAACTCAGAATGAGTTCCAAGCTCTATGATCTTCCCACTAGCGCATACAGCGATCTGATGCGCGCTTTGGACTGTGCTCAATCTGTGAGCGATGACTAAAGTTGTCCTGTCTTTCATCAGACGGTTCAACGCACTCTGGACCAAACGTTCGCTCACTGCATCAAGCGCACTTGTGGCCTGGAACAAGAAAGCAAGAGAGAATAAGCAGAGGAGTCTCATATTTATCTTAATTGCTTTAGTACCAGTAACAGATTTGTCTAAACCATGCAACTAGATGAGAGCTGAGTTGTAATTTGCTCCTTCTGTGTTCTAGAACTCCATTAGAACTTGTTTATGGATGTAGTAAGAACTGTTTTTATATGTGTTCCTCATCTCCCATCAAATAAGCTTCTACGTAGGTAAGTGTTCTACAGCTCTAGCAAAGCAAACAGTCCATCAAAGATGAGATTATCAAACAAAGAGTCTCTCACCTCATCGAGAATCAAAATGGGGGCGTTCTTCAGCAGAGACCGGGCTATAGCAACTCTCTGAAACGTTGATAGAAAGAAGTATATCAAAGCAGTAGCAAAGGTCTATGAGGAACAACAAACACGTAACGCTTAATGTCTTTATACCTGTCTCTGTCCTCCGCTAAGCAAGCCTCCTCGTTCACCCACCAGTGTATCGTACCCCTATTAACAAACACCGGTATTGGTAAGAAGAGCTTAACTTCATTTGCAAGAAGAACAGGTGAGTTGTTTCACATAAGGTCAGGAATCCGAACCTGGGGAAGTGAGATTATGAACTCATGAGCATTGGCAGCTTTGGCTGCCTTAATGATGTCGTCCTTGGACACATATTCATTAGGGAGACCATATGCAATATTCTCGGCCACGGAGAGAGAAAAGAGAACGGGTTCCTGAGTCATACAAGAATCTTAACCTTTTAAAGAGAGATGAAGATATAATCCGACCAAGCTTGACCCAATACATGTTACGGATACACACCTGATTCACAATTGAGACAACCTTAGCCCATTCACTCTTGTCAAACATTCTCACATCCTCTCCAGCCACAGTAATACGTCCTTGCGTTGGCTGTGAGAAATGGAAACTCAACCCATCAGCATGATGTAATAGCGGCTTCAAAATTAGTCTTTACAGATAGTAAACTCCAAATGAGAAGAGGAGATCCGATTAACCTCATAGAAGCGTGCCAATAACTGTACAATAGTACTTTTTCCCGCACCACTAGAGCCAACAAGAGCAGTTACGGTCCCAGCTTTCAACGTCAAACTGAACCCATCAAGAACTTTCACATCGGGTCGTAGGGGATAAGCAAAATGCAGATCTACACTAGACAAAATTAGAAAATGGAAAACCCTCAGCTTAGAAAGTGGTACAACATCAGTCTAAGGGAGGTTTGGGGGATCTTGAAGTATGATAACATGAGAAAAGTTTTCTTGGTCTGATTTTACCGTCAAGACAGACATCTCCAGCCCAAGTCAAGGTACGTAGATTGTTCGTTGATTTCAGATCTGACATGTAGTACTTATCGAGGTGGCGTATATTCACATTAGGACCAGAAGACAAGAATAATCTAAGGTTTTCATCTTGGACTTTCTTTGTATGTATATCTCTTTCTAACCCGTAGGCAAGAGCCTCATCTATGTCCACCGCATTTAAAATGGAATTGATCCTCTCGATAGCAGCGAAACTTCCACGTAGATCTCCAAACGTGTTTACAAGCCCTTGGACCTGACAAACAGAAGCAGAGATTATGGCAAACCAACTTATATGTATAGCATATGGGTAACAGTAATTGCCGTGTGGATAGAGGTACTAACAGCAAATGTTAGAGTAAATGTGTATCCAATGAATGAAACGACTGTTCCAACAGCAAGCTCACCCTGCGTAGCAAAAAACTTAAGAAATAAGAACCAAGAAAGATATAGTGCAAAGGAGCAACGAAGTAACAGAAACTTGATTGTTTAGTTTTGATGATTAAAAAAATTTCAGACTGTAGTAACTTTTTTCTAGCTTGAAACATCCAGTCATTTATTCCAGAATATATGAATGACGAATAACACGATCTTCTATCAGAAAAATTCATCAAATCACCATTCTCTTTTGGCCTCAATGGGCAAGAAGCTTTATTTCAACCATAATGGCATTAAAAAGTCTTACAGGGAGACATATCTTACCGTCTTGACCTTGCTTCCCCCAAGAGCGTAAAGAGCCAACAGAGAAATATAAACAGCAACTCTTGTTATAGATTCATTTATAGATTTGAAAGTACCAAGCTTTAAGCCGCTACGCTGGTAAGAAAGAATCTGTACATCAAACAGATGGTTAGAATAAAAGATCATGGAACAGTTAGAACAAAAACAACATTTGTTTAGAAGAAGTGATATCTAGTAAGAAGTCCGAAACATGACCTGACTACCAAAGAGAGACATCTGACGTTTTTCACCACTGAACGATCTTACCTATAAAGAGAGAAGAAAATATTTGCTTCATTAAAGGAAAATCAAAAGTTTCTATAGCCAATCTAGCCAAAACATACAAACACGATGAAGTCAAGAACTTACAGTTCGGATTGCAGAGAACGTTTCTGATACACAATCAGACATTGTTGCTTGGGCTAATCCATGTGCTTTATAAACAGGAACAGTCGATCTCTTGTACACAGCTTTTGACCAAATGGGCAGATTTAAAGGTAAGCAAAGATGAACAAGGTGTACCAAACAATAAGTTCAGGAGAAAATGAGCAAGGCCTGGAGAATTTACCAACTAAAACTGACACAGCGAGCATCAATAGACCAAGCACAGGTGCAAGTTGAGGAGATAGAGTAAACAATATGCAGATTGTTCCAAAAACCTACAAAGATATAAAGCATGAGCTATAAGGATTCTTGAGATGCAACAAGACTCTTTATCATGTATAGAACTCCAAAAATACGATCAACATAACACCAGACTAAGATTAAGTCTGTAATCATTATGCTAAGTGGAAGCACAAACACCAATCACACATTTGCATAGTAAAGAAATGGCTTGCCTCAGAAAATGCCCTAAATCCACGATCTCTTGAGATGTTATCATTCACAATGCTATTCAGAGCGCCAAGATCAGACGTAAGCAGCCCCGTCAGCTCCCCTACCTACAACAAATGAACTCAGCCCAAAAGTCCCAAACCCCTTAACAAACCAAGAGACAAAGAACAAAGAGAAAAGAAACACAAACCTTATATTTGTCGAAAAACTCTGCCTGCAAATACATAAAGAAAACAAGATCAATGATATTCAGGTGGTAAACATTTAGCAAATTATGATCATACGAAACAAACCATACCTTCTGAATCAAAACCCTTCTGAAAATCTGAGCTCTTAACGTTGCCATAACGCTTTCCCAGATAGCATTCATGTTGGTTACAAAAGTAATAGTAAAGATGGGTTCTAACGAATACAAAACAGCGATTTTGCTCAGCAGCTGCCACAGAGGATCCGGCCGCACGCCAATCAACACTTCAAAGAATCTACCTTTACAGCTCCAAACATAACACTTACCATTATTTCTGACAAAGGATCAATGCATATTTAGCTCAATCAATAACGGAATGAAAAAAAAAAAGATTGTCAGCTACACCAGCAAACCAGCACATGAGACCAGAACAAAAATAGTATTTTGGAAACTGAACGGACTATGAATCCCATAAACTATTATGTGTTATTTTGCTATATGAATTACTCCCTCTGTTCCAAAATAGTTGATGTTTTAGTAGAAGGCACGAGAATTAAAACATATACTTTTTCCTATAAAATATTATTAGAAATATAAACTAAAACTAATTTAACCAACCATCAAAAAAAAATTATAAAGCATTATTGGTCGGACAATTTTCACTAAAATTAAAACTAATATAAAAATATAAAAAACATCACTTATTTTGAAACATAAAAAACTCTTCAAAACATATCTATTTTGGAACGGAGGAAGTATGAAATTACACTAACCATATGAAATTACACTAACTATCATGAAAATAACATATATAGTTTGTATAAATATAAATTGTTTTCAGTAACTAAAAATATAAAAATTTAAGCCAAACCAGCAATAGCATACTACAATCACAATACCTAAACACGAAGGCTAAATTGAAGAACTTGATTACCTGAAAACACAGGCATCGAGAGAGTGCAAGTGCTGCAGCCAACAAGAGTCAATAAGCAAACAGCGAGTCTAAGCTTGTGCTTGCTCATCAAGCTCCACACAAGCCCCCATTTGATCAAATCCTTCGATTCCTCCTTCTCCGGCTCCGATTTCGACCCATCGATCCTCGGGTCTGGTTCCTCCACGATCGGCGGCGCTCCGGTGACGTAAGCGCGAGCTAATCCGACCGGTTTCGCCTCCAGCGAGAGCCCGAACGGAGCAGTGGAGCCACGGGAGCTGCGGAAGGAAGGAAAGGGATTTGGTTTGCATGTTCTGAGTAGAGGTGATTGGCATCGTCTACGAGCGATGACTCGAGTAGAGCCGTGGTGGAAGAGAAGAGTGGTTGCAGACGATGCCATTGATATCTCTGTCCAACGAGCTTCGAAACGTCTGCTCGTTTATATTTATTTAGTACTTTTATTTTCACTATTTACAGAAAAAGGCGGAAGTTTTGAAATTTACACTTAACTGTACCTAACTTTTGATTTTATTGAATTTCCTGGAATTTTTTCTCCAAAATTTTCTATTCATAATAATTCCCAATACTTTTTCTTTCATTTGATACCCCATAACTTTTTCTAATTACTGAAGTGCCCTATATTGTGTCTGTTTTGCAGAAAATGCCAAGGATTTCTGCTGTTCTTAAAAGATTTATAACCTTTTAAAAGATGTATTAAATTTAATTACTCTTGGATTTCATATTTGAATAATATAAACCACTGACTAATTTATTTACTAAGATTGCTTCTCTTTCCTCTTCTGTTTTTTTATTTAAACTAAAATATCTTTGTTGCATACAAACCAAGATGATTATGCTGCAAACACACAAAAAAAAAAAACTCTAGCATTATGACAACACCATGGTGAAACATTACACTCGTTTCCCACACTACAAAAAAAGATCCCCATAAAAAAATAAAGGTAGAATCCGAAATTTTATAGTAAAATATCATCACACAAAAGAATTGAAAAAGAAAATACTTATATTAGTAACTCCAAAGGTTCATGTCAACGTCTCCTTCGAAGTCATCATTATGTCCCCATTGTACGGACGGCGGCGGTAAAAGCATCCCTTCCGCCATATCAGCCAACAAAGTCGTCATCCCGAACGTCCACTCCTCATCCATGTAAAACCCTTTGCTCTGTTCCTCCATAACAGCAGCCTCCACCATTGTCTGCTCCGCCATGTTAAACCCTTCTCTTTGTTCCTCCCTAAAAACAGCCTCCACAACTGTCTCCTCCATGTCCAGGCCATGATCCGTCGTCGTATCGTTCACATCAGCCTGAGAAGCCTCCACCGTAGTATCCTCCATGTTCATGCCATGATCATTCGTCGTGGTATCACTCTTCTCGGCCTCAAAAGCCAATGCGGCTTCAGCAGCAGCCTTCTGGATATCCTTGGCGCATGTTGTCTCTGGGATACGGAGCCGCCAAGCCGAGTCGGCGAAGTTGAGACATGCCGCTCTTCCACGGAGGGCTAAGGCGGCGACGTCATGAGCACGAGCAGCGATCTCAGCGGTTTTGAAAGTTCCAAGCCAAATCCTAGATTTCTTGTTTGGTTCCCTCACTTCACACACCCACTTACCTGACTTTCTGAGGCGAACTCCTCTGTAAATTGGGTGACGTGTCTCCTGAAACTTCTTCCTACCCGCCGGTTTCTTCGGACAGCTAGCCGCCAACTTGGGAATATAATCACCGCCTAACATAACCGGAGACTCGTTCTCGGAGCTAAGCATTTCAGAGGAAGCAGAGAATGAGCTCATTGTTGAAAACTCCTTTTGAGAAACTGGATAAGGCTCAGTGTAGTAAGTAAGTAACAAGATCTCTGTTCTGTCTGGTTTGATAAAATATCTATTTTATCTCTCTCTCTCTCTTTATGTTCTTTTTCAGGTGGAGTTAAAACTTTGTGGTTTGATAAAAGTGGGAGTGAGAGTTGGTGTTTATATTGGCCTGGGATATTTGGAATTGGGTGGGGCTGGGTTTAGAGAAGAACACGGTGTTTTTTGGCTCTGGGAGTGACAAGTGGACAGGACACAACTAAAATGGTCCCACGGTTTTGTGTGAATGCATTTTTAATTCATTCGTAGGCTGACACGTGTCTATCTTGACCTTTATGGTATGGCTGCTGACTCTTCACTCGTTATACCTTTATTGTGGGAGTGTGTGGCTGTGTTTGTGTGTGTGTAGGACAACTCTGTATTTATCTATTAACTTCCATGGATAAACAAAATGTCATTATTGATCAACCATTTAGAATCATGAAAGATCTTCCATAAAGATCTACGAAAAAGATATCATAAAGTACTCTATTTGTTTTGGGTTGGTATCATATATAAGAGCATTCTTTTAAAAATGTTATATAATAGACACTTTTGATATCTACAAAAGTACAAAAATGTTTATTTTCATATATGAAGGATAAATAACCTAATTTCTACCTCAGAGGTAATCTGACAAGTTTTTGTTTGTCTCCTCGGAACCAGCCATTAAAGTGTGAACTCAACATTGTCCAAAAAAAAAAAAGTGTGAACTCAACCAAAAACTCGTCACAAGCGATCAAAACCACCATATGAACACCTAACATATAAGCAAATTCTGTAATACTATAACAAAGTCACATATTATAAGCTGGAAATGTTTTTTTTTTGAAACACAACTGATATTCATTCATTTCAAACCACTTAGGTGTTTGCCATAAATGTATTAACTAATATTAGTCTAACATATTGAGAAATCTTTACAACCTTTCCATAGTCTCGATTTCGACTCATATAATCTCATCAATATTGATCTTGTTGATAACTTAATGATTTCACAACAAAAATGACGAAGTATTTACGAACTGGAGATTGTCACACCCGAAAGTAAAATAATGCGAACACCTTTATTTAACTACTTATATGTATAAGAGATAGTTGAAACTAGGAGTCAGAACACCTCTTTTAAAAACATCATTTGATACAACATTTATTTACACCCAAGTTTGATTTAAAATTGTTTATGTTCAGCTTCATATAACAAACATATGAATTAGTATGCGTATCCTGACAATGGTTACAGCTTCACTTTCCATAAAGAGAGCGATTGTAGAGGCATGCGTATCCTATGAAACAAGTTCTTATATCTTATATCTACTAGTAACATACGAAAAGTGTTAAGGTACTGAAAATAAGATGTGTTCAAAAGTAAAATGGTACTGAAAATAAGAACTAAAACACAGGGTAGAAATTGTTTAATGATATGGATTATAAAAAGAGTTCTATATAGTATATGAATTAGTTCAGATAAAAATATGGTATTCGATTGTGTTTGTCACTTATTTCCAGTCATATGTTTCTTAAATTACTAAAATCATCTTCAACTTATTGCTATTTTCATTTGTACAGAAGTATTTAGAGGTAAAATTGCTTTAACCCACCTATATTTCTTGCTATACAATAGAATCTACTTTTTATTCTAATATTTAAAAGTTGCTATTTTAGAGGAATGTAGTAAAGCATATTTTACCTATATTATAAAGTTTCTCTATTTTAAAAATAAAAATAACAAAATACATTGGAGATTCTAGTTGGTGTAATCTACTAATATAAATAGTGTTAGACCTGATTTACTAAATCAGAATTGATGTTAGTTTCGTCTTAAGCCAGGGATTAGACCTATACATTAGCAAGTTATATGTCACACTCAAATATCCCTTACACCAATAAAATATCTCTTTTTTGGTTTGGTCAAATATATCTCAAATATTATCAATTGAAGAACTTGTGGTTCTTGTCCCCAAAAGAAACTTGTGGTTTAAATCTAATCACATAGGTGCAGAAAGGTCTTTAATATAATTTAAAAAACAAAAAACAAAAATAGTATCTCAATATAAAGTATCTTTCCTAACATATATTCGCATACAAACCCAAAAAGAACGTCACTCTCGTCGCCACTCACTCTCAATTCCCACACGTTACTCACTATTGAGTATAGAGACACCTTTGGAGAAAAAACAAGACGACAAACATAAAGGGCAAAAATGTAGTGGTGATGAAAAGATGTCACAATAAAATGTTTTCCTTAAGAAGAAAGTAAAGGCTTGAAGGTGACGTGATAGTGGGGCTAGGTAGGGCACCACTGCATGGGAAAGTTAGGCTCGTAGGGACAGTGTTTCCGCGGTTAAGCCACGGTTTATGATATTTTGACGGACCCATGAGCTCTCTTGTGGAACCCATCTTTCTGTTTTTGGAAATACCGTTTTGGTCTCTATTAAATTCGCGGTTGCTTCGGTTATATTTTTCCATTTTTGGAAACCTCTTTTGACAGATGTTTCTTTAAGGCCAGTCGCCTTGTCACTCGACCGAGAGTATGTCTATTTAAATAAAGGTCCGAGGATCATCTTTTAAACTTTTCGAAGATATTCTTCAGAGTTACAAGTTTGAAAAGAAAAGGAAAAGACAAGAAAGAATATACAAGTCAAGCACTATAATCTAGAGAATTTAGGTCCTATATTGTTTCTGTTTACAGAAGTGCTATCCACAAAAGATTTATAAGAGCTTCATCATCGCACAAACCCCCATTTGGGGTTCTTATTTTGTTTTCTTTTGTTAATTTTTTTGATTAAAAATAAATTAAAAAGAAATCAATCGCGGGCTGCCACATATTAGTGGGGCCCGCGTACATGCAAAAAACTACTGAAAATATTTTTTATTTGAGTGTTGCTGAAACCCGTTTTTTTCTTTTTCCGTGGTTTTTCCCTCCCCTTAAGAAACGTGGTACTTACCGCGAAATTGATGCTCTGATCTTTTAGAATATGTTTTTAATTAATAACTTTTGGATTATTGTTTTAACAATTTATATTTAAACATGAAATATTTGTCATTTTAATACAAAATCACTTTATTGAACCCAATTTTGATTTCTGATTTAATAACATCTTTCTCTTTCCTCTGTTTTTCATTCAAACTAAAATTTATTTATTGAGTATAAGGAAACCAAGATGACCATGCTGCATACAAAAAAATACTCTGCATTTTACCAACACCATTGTGAAAATTTATAAAAATTACCATACAAAAAATAATTGAAAAAATAATACTAGTATTAGTAACTCCAAAGGTTCATGTAAGAATCTCCTTCGAAGTCATCATTATGTCCCCATTGTACGGACGGCGGCGGCAAAAGCATCCCTTCGGCCATATCAGCCAACAACCTCGGCATCTCGAACATCCACTCCTCGTCCATGTAAAACCCTTTGCTCTGTTCCTCCGTAAAAACAGCCTCCACTATCGTCTCCTCCATATCGACGCCATGATCCGTCGTCGTTGCATTCATCTCAACCTGAGAAGCCGCCGACGTCGTCTCGTCCATGTTCATGCCATGATCATTCGTCGTGGTATCACTCTTCTCTGCCTCAAAAGCCAATGCGGCTTCAGCAGCAGCCTTCTGTATATCCTTGGCGCAGGTTGTCTCCGGGATACGAAGCCGCCAAGCCGAGTCGGCGAAGTTGAGACAGGCGGCTCTTCCACGGAGGGCTAGGGCGGCGATGTAACATCCCAAAACCTCAAGCCCAAATTTTTTTAAAAGAAATGGGCCTGTCTACGGCCCATGTGCCAAAAACCTAGGGTTTCACCCCTCTTTCCTATAAAAGGAACTGCAGCCCCTTCTGTTTCTGCATCAGAAACTTGAAGCGAAGCTCTGCAGAGAAGTCCCGGGAGATCAGAAACCCTAGCCGTCGAGTTTTCTTCTTCCCCCCTGCGCCGTCTCTCTCTCCTTCCTCTCTCTCCCTCGCGCGTCTCTCTCTCTCTCTTCTCTCTCTCTCCGCGGCTCTTCCTCTCTCTCTCCTCGCCGTGCGTGTGGTGGTGGTGATCGCCAAGTGGTGGTGGTGACCAGATCTCGTTTCCTTGTTCCCTTGTTCCAGATCTCTAGATCCAGATCCAGATCCAGAACCCAAATCTCTAAGGTGAGGTGATTCGATCCCAGATCTGTTCTATTGATCTCAGCATTCTTTATGTTGGAACTAGGGTTTGGTTAGACCCTGTTTGTGAGTTAGGTTGATAGATCATAATGGGAGTTAAGGTGATAGATGAATGGATCATGATGCATAAGAACCTTCACACTGTTTAAAAGGACTTAATGGACTGCCTTGTTTGCTGTGATGAATGATATGAATGTTTATATGATTGTGTGATTGGTTGATCTGATTCTATGTGATGATTGAGATGAGAAGCTAGGTTGCTAGAAAGAATTGCACGCCTAGGGTGATAGTGAAGGTTCCATTTGGTATGAAGTGCCAAATGGTATCCTTTAAAGAATGGTATGAGTGAATGATGGTTGTAAAGTGTATTGTGTGGGACACCGAGAACGGGTGGCGTCTAATGGTCGAGTCAAATGAGGAAATGAGAAATGAGAAATGAGAAATGAGAAATGAGAAATGAGAATTGAGAATGAAATTGAAAATGAGAATGAGAATGAGAATGAGAATGAGTAAGAGTAAGAGTAAGAGTAAGAGTAAGAGTAAGAGTAAGGGAAAGAGAAAGAGAATGGGAAAGAGAAAGAGAATGAGAATTAAAAATGTAAATTATTATCGAGTCAATGAATTGTTTGTAGTCCTGTTTGAGACACCGATAACGGGTGGCGTCTAGAGGTAGGGTTGCCGTGAGAGATCGCCGGATGAGGCACTCACGGCAGAGTGCCGTGAGAGATCGCCGGATGAGGCACTCACGGCAGAGTACCGGAGAGAGATCGCCGGATGAGGCACTCACGGTAGAGTACCGGAGGGAGATCGCCGGATGAGGCACCCACGGTAGAGTACCACGAGAGATCGCCGGATGAGGCACTCGTGGTAGAGATGAGGACCACAGGTAGAGCGCCGGATGAGGCAACCGTGGTAGCCACAGGTAGATCGCCGGATGAGGCAACCGTGGTAGTAGGGGCGCCATAAGAATGAGTCAATGCCGAGTCGTGGCATAATTATGGCTATTAGGACCGGGGTGGCAGACATAAAAACCGAATTGTCAGCATAATTATGGCTATAAGTTAGATGGCCAAAATAAAAAGTCTAATATTTTATCACCGCCTGAAATTTAAAACACACATTCACTAAACGTAGACAACAAACCCCATGACGACTAAGCTACGCTTTGATGATCAACAAAAGCTAAGTTTAATATATTGTTCTATTCAACTTCAGAAACCCAATACTCAGTCATGGACAGGTCCTAATTTTTATTATAAAGATAAACCAAAACTTTATCTCCGTTGTACTAATTACTTTATTTTAGAAATTTAAGACGGCTGCTTTCATTCGAGATTTGTGTATTGATCTTTATTTAAATGGACGAACAAAATCTAAACAATACATCCAATCGTATAACAATATAACCGAGAGATGATATGATATGAAATATTAGAGAGCTTACCGTAAAGGTCACCTTTGAGGTCACAGTTTACTTCGAATTCCTTGTGTGAATGGAACCGGAACCTGTCTTCGTTGATGATAGGGAAGGGATTGTCGGCAAGAACGGACATAACAGACTTGTATGAGATTGAAACAGTTACACTGTGATCAGCAACCCGATAGACCTCTTTGCTTTTAGAACCAAAGAAATTGAAGAGTCTGTAAATGGTGCCTGGTTTGAGGTCACGCAAGTATTGGTTAACACGGCTTAATGGTATGAACCCTTGCATCACAGTGCCCTGTTGGGATATAAGCATTCTGTTTTATTGGAGATCAATTTAGAAAACACAAAGCGATAGATCGGGGATAAATGTAACAATTGAAAATTGATGTAAAATGTTTTGGGGGAAAACACCGAACCTGTTCATCGATGATGAATATTTCCAGACCAATAAGAGTTTTTGCGTGTGCTATGTTTCGAGCCTCCCAGAAATGTATCAGCTGGAACCGTAATTCGGATTCATGTGGACCTTGTGAGATATCTCAAAATATATATTTTTTGATTTTGAAAAGTTTAGAACCGTTTTATGATTATTTTAAAATGTTAACAACCGTTAGTCCTTGTAAATATAATATTTGTATATGGTATTGGAAAAACTAGTTAAGTTTTTAATATAAAATGAAGTATAAAAATAAAGTATAAATGAATGGTTATATTGGCCTTTAAAAGAGTTTATTTCAATTAAACACATAATTATGTTGTAACATCATCAAAACACACAAAGACCATGAATCATACTTGTGTTAATGTGATATTACTTTTCTATCCTCAACTAGATAAACTCATTTAATTTCCTATTTTTGATTTTTTTGGTCTCAAAATTTCCCCATATTACGCATTATAAAACCAATGATTTATTTAATTTTGGAACAAAAAAAACTTCTTTTCCTCTGACAAACCCTCGTCTCATTCTCACCCTTCAACGAATCTTCGATGGCGAGAGGGAACAGATCTCCAAAGATCGTCTCTTTGCCACACAAGTTGATTTCCGACATGAGCGAACGCATCTTCACCCTCTGATGAACGCCTCTCTTCACCCTATGATGAACGTCTCTTCGCCCTCTGATGAACTTCTCTTCATCCTTCATCTTCACTGTGAGAGAAAATATCAATCTTCGCCTCTCCTCCTCCTCTACTTTCTAGTTTCCACACTTCTCTTCAACATCCGATGACATGTATTATATACACCCAAGCGATGGTATTAATCTTCTCCTCCTCTTTCTACTCCACTTTCTCTCTCACCCATCTCTGACCAAAGTGACAAACACCAACACATCTATCTCTGGCGGTTCTGCTTTCAGTCTGTGAATCTATCTCCGATGACTTCTCTCTGATTAAGAGAAGTTCTGGTGAACACACTAATCTGCGACTTCCAACTTGTCGTCTCTGTTGTAGAGCACGACCCAACCCTCTTCTCCATCACCTTCTTATCCACGACCCAAGCCTTTACTTCTCCATCAACTGCCGCTGATAATCTATCACCAACCATACACAACCCACAATCCATAACCCATTGACACATCACACACCCACACATCAACCATCCCAACATCACCTATCCACCTGCCAACCATCCACCCAACACCGATCCACCTGCCAACAGTCCACTTGCCTACCTTTTGTAAGATCCTCATGCTTTATGTATTGATATGCAACTAAATAATTTTTATAATGTTAAGATCATCACTTTAATGTTATAAATCTACTTTATTTTTTGTGTATACCATACCATGTTCAACATTCAGCCTCCGTGTTGTTTTGTCCATGCAAAACTGTCCATACGTGTTTTGTTCTCGGGAAATGCCACTTAGAGTGAGTGATTTAGATTTAACTAAAGTTTCCTAGAATCCACTATTAATATTATCCAGCAAAACAAATTAAACCAATTTACAACTTATGGTTGCAACCTTGTATAAATGTCCATCCACACAAACCATGTTATACCTTGCCATGATAGCACATATACTTCGTGGATGCAATCAATCATGGATTAAAAGACTCGCCATGTATTTCCTCCAATCTGTCTCCGATTGTTTCTCCTGGTCCCACATGTACATGCCGGGAATCAACCCAGATATCATTACTGCAAGTCGATCCGATGCATCAGTCGATCCGCCATAACATTAATAAATTATAGGGGATATAAAGTACGAAAAATGTAAATATTCTAGAACTCAAATGTTAACTATTATGATCCTTTTTACTCCAACTCTCGTATGCGAGCAAAAGGAAAGACCATCGATCGACGACTAAGGCCTAGTGTCGATCGACGGTGAAATCAGAAGGAAGTATGGGCGAGGTTTGATAAGTCCACCGGACTTATTAGACCAGCTTTCACATGTGCCTAACAGCCTAGTTCAACATAATCTATCCTGGCACAGAACCTACTCTCGTAGTTATCCATGTCCTATCATTGAGATCCTAGTTAGCTACTCTAGAATGGAAGCATTAAGCACAACTCAATTGATGGATATTATTAACTTAACCTAACAATCCTATTTTTGGGCTAATCCATGATTGCTATCATTCAACCCTAAATTTAATTAGTAACTACTCAAACATGATATTTGTCACAAAAATCATTGATGAATAAAATATATATGAAATATAAAATAGATATAAAAAACAAAAGAGTTTCAGGAGGACTCTGAAGGACTCTGAAGGAGTATCTTCTTTATCTCCTAATACAAAATGAATAGAACTAAAAAGCTGTGTAAAACTTCGTATGTTGTCGTTCTCTCTTCTTGTATGTTGTCTTCTCAAGACATAAATATAAAGCCTTAAAATTAGGTCAAAACTTGTCCAGGGTATTCTCGTCATTCTGATTTGGGTTTTGATCATCGATCGATGGCAAGTGTGTTATATCCATCGAGTTCGAGCTTCAATCATCAATCATCGGTCGATGCCAAGTGTGTTCCATCAATCAATGGCTTTGTCGACTCCCTAGATCATCAGCTACAGGTTCTTCTCCTCTAGATGCTCCAAAAGCTCCAAAAGCTCCAAGTATTTCATATATCTCCAAAACGTTCACGGATCTGTAAATACTCTAAAACATAGCCTAGACACACATAATAGACTCTAAATAGAGCCTATAACATGGCCTAAAACTGGTAATAAATATGCTATATCAAATCCTCTAGACTTAACCTTTTGAGAACCTACTAGAAATAGAATAAAAAAATAGGTACAAGAAACGCCAAACTAAATAAATGGACTTATTAATTTTGCTTGTCCTCAAGCAAACAAATTTGTGAAAGAGGTTTTGAAAAGTGGAGACTCACATAATATTTAAGTATAACTATCACCCTACTTTGTTGCAACCACATCCAATCAAGTCAATCAAAGAGAAACTTATATACTCTATCCTAGTATAGCAACCAAATCCATTATACCAACAACTTAGCAAATACTAGCTTGACTCGTCCCTCTACTGATCTCATTTCTTTTGCATAAAATAAAAGTGTATGCTTTACCTTGGGAATATCGATCAAAAGACACATGGACTCTTACCTCTACAAGTATCTGAATCAACTAGGCACAAAGCCTTCTTTGATCCCTTTCTTCCCTCTTTTTCTCTCTTTTCTGAATCTTTTTAGTTTTCTTCTTCTTTTATTTTTCTTTTTCTTTTTCTTTCTTCTTTTACATTTTCTTTTTTTTTTCTTTGGGCAAAGTTGTAGGCGAATAATGGGGTCATTGGTAATTTACCTATCCCCCGCTTCCAACAATGTGTCATCATTCCTCGAATTAGAATAATGGGATCATTGGTAATGTACCTACCCCTCTGCATCTCGGGATTATCATCTCAATCTTTTAAACTTTTAAGTAGATGCTGAAGAGAGAGAGAGAAGAGAATCAAATGTGCAATGACTTGTACCTACAGACTTGCAGAAGGAATCCGATCCAGTGTATAGCAAGTCCCAAAGCAAGCTGATAATGTCAGGATTAGTGTTGGAAATCAGCTTTGCTTCCTTCAAAATTTCTAAGCAATTGTGGTATAGTGGCATGATGATCCATTTTAGTATGTCTAGTAATCTTTGCAAATAACCTTCTAAAAATGGTGTTAAAGTGTGGTTAGTCAATAATAAATCTTGATCATAATCCCCTTTTAGCTCAATAAAACTTTTTTGAAAAACTTATATATATAGCAAATAAAACTCAAAACAAATCAAATAGCGTTAGCGAACCTCCCCCATACTTAAATTACACAGTCTCCAGTGTAATCCGCCCCGGATTGATTAGGAAAAATTTAAATCATAAGTAAATAGTTTAGGAGAGAAACTCGATACCAGACTCTGTGATAGAGTGTCAATCGATGTGAGGTATGTTGTGTCGATCGATGGTCGCGATCCATTGCAGACTGATGGTGACTCTATGGTGTCGATCGATGTCTGAACTGTAAATTTCTACTCTTTTTTTTATAGGTTTAAAACTCAAAATAGAAAACAATATTATTAAACCTCCCCCAAACTTAAACAACACTATTACCAGTGTTATTCAGTCCGAGATTGGTGAAGGAAATAAAACATAAGGACACAATTTAATAAAGGAAAACGGTATACCTACTTGTCGATGGTGACCGTTGATCGACACAATTAAGTGGTGATCGATCGATGCTTAGGTTGCTCCGTCGATCAAAAATGATCAAGTGTCGATCGATGCTCTGTGCAGACTCATGTTCCTTGTTCTTTTAGAATTCGACAATAGTATAATAAAATCCAAAATTAGACTAATATAATCAAGAAAACTAATTAAAACTTACTAAACAGTGGGTTCCTCCCACTCAGCGCTTGGTTATAGTCTTAAGCTCGACGTTTTGAACTTTCTGACTAGTATGGAGGTGGATCAACACTTGGAAAACAAGTGTCTACATCTTTTCTGCTCATCTGAAACCATGTACCAATAAAGCTCTTCATTGCTTCATCACTTCTGGTTTTCTCATCCTTTGTAACCTCTCTAGCAACCTCCATTGAATGCATTCTTCTTTGTAGGTTCTCAATAGAGTGTTGTAGCATTCTAAGTCTTGCAGCTGTAGTCTCTGATATATCTTCCAACTGTTGAGAAATATCTTCCTTCATTAGACTCTAAGAAAAGGCAATCTCGTCAAACCTATCTTCCAATTGTGTTTCTGCTGCTTTCTTATGTCGGTTGGCTTTAGTGTCGATCGACGGTCGTAGGGTGCCGTCGATCGATGCTCGTTCGTCTGGCCTAATCGCATGATGTCTTTGTATAGTATCCAAATCTTGCTTCATCTCATCCATGTGTGTAGTCAAGCTGGTAAGGCATCTGTTTATATGATAGTAGACATCATCAAGCCTTGTGTAGAACTCATCTAGTGACATCTCTAGAGATTTGTAGACCTCATGCACAATATCATCAATCTTTGCTCTGTTATATGTCCTTTGATTCTCCATAGACATACTGATCTTTGTTGGATGTTCTGGTAAACATATGTAGCTCTTCTCAAACATAATGGCTCTCTCTAGAAATGTTCTGATGTCTTCAGCTTGCACATTCTCTACTCTTCCGTTTGTAGCTCGTGCATTACCATTCTCATCTCTGTAGATGCCATACTCATATTTCTTTTCCCAATGGAAAATTCTTCTGCCTTTAGCATTATAAGCTCTCGTGCCATGCTCGATACAGCCGTCGATCGATGTTGGGTGTGTCCTGTCGATCGATGCTGAACTCTCCGGATAGTAGGCAGTTAAAGTACAAAGTTTGTTGAAATTCAGAAGGGTACTGTCGATCGACGCATGTTGTTTGATGTCGATTGATCTAAGATTACGGATCAAGATGTTCTTCTGCTTCTCAATGTCGATCGACGTTGGATGATGTGCGTCAATCGATGCGCATCTGTCTACTTTCGCCCAGCTGGCCTCATCTGATACTAGGTCATGATATTCAATCAACTCTCCTTCTCCATCGATCGGTGGTGTATGGTGGTCGTCGATTGATGCTTGATTACCAATTTGTTGTCCGAACAGATTTCCAGTTCCATCGTCATCATCTGAATCGGACTCTGCTTCTTGGTCAGTATCGATCGATGGCGAATGGTTGCCGTTGATCGATGTTGATTTCCCGAATTGATGGGAAATTTGAAAACCACCAGCCTCTTCCATTGCAGTACCACGGTTCTCTGATTAGCTCTTCTTCTCTGTAATCTGCATCGTACTCGAGGTAGGCTGGGGTGTAATTGCCATTTGCGTGGCAGGTGTTGGTCGGTTCTGGAGTTAGGCCGTTGATCGGTAATAAAGGGTGGGTGTCGACCGATTGTGGAACAGCAAATGCGTCGATCGGTGCTCTGGGTTGGGTGCTGATCGATGCTCCATCTTCAGGTTCCTCGTTGAACTCATAATTGCAGAAGCATGTGGCCACAAATTCTGCATCATTAGACAACTCAATCAGGATAGCCTTAGTCTGATTCTTAACAGGTTCGTAAAAAAGTTTTGATCAATTAGGGATATATACAACATGTTTTGCTTCATATCGTAGATGGCTTCCACTGTAGCCATAAATGCTCTCCCAAGTAGTAGTGAAGAGTTCCAATCAATATGGATGTCCATCACATAGAGGTCTATTGGGACTAGGGTGTTGTTGATATGTACTGGAACATCTTTTACTATCCCTCCTGAGTTCACTTTTGAGCAGTCTACAAATGTGAAAGAATCGTTGGAGGGTTCTACTTTCAGGTTAAGCTCATTTGCCATAGTTTTGGCATGATACTTACTGATGATCCAGTATCACATAGGGCACTGGGGTATTCGTTGCCTTTGATCAAACATGGCACCGCAAACTTCCCAGGATCACTTTTCTTCTTCAGAAAGTCCTATGTTTCATTCTTTCTCTGAGGTGATTGAATATGATCTTTATATCCTCTTCTGTCTTCCTTGATTCCCTGAAAAACAT
This sequence comes from Sinapis alba, assembly GCA_012274485.2. Lineage (NCBI taxonomy): Eukaryota > Viridiplantae > Streptophyta > Magnoliopsida > Brassicales > Brassicaceae > Sinapis > Sinapis alba. Next base: position 151,542 of record MU105576.1, read on the forward strand.
CCACAACATGTGTGTATAGTAAGCTTCATCAAAATGGATGTCTAAAGGAATTTTGGAAACTCTTTTAACAAAATTATCCATCTCTTTTTCATTGGCTTCTCTGCGTTGATGTTTGGGGATCTTTTGCTTCCTCTTGGAATGGTCTTCATATTCTCTATCAAGATCCATGGCTTCAGATGTGTCAGTATTCTGTGTTGAAGCCGTCATGGTTGGATGCACAATCAAATTGGCATTGATGCTTGGTAGTCGAACCGGCTTCCTCATCTGCCGATCGATGTTAATTGGGTGCGTCAATCGATTCTTCTATCTCTCTCTCGGTCGATTGTCTCGTGTCTGTATCGATCAATGTTGGTTGATTCACACAAAGCTACAGATGCTGTAAGAGTTGTTGTCGATCAATGCTCATTGCTTGGTGTCGATCGACACTAATGCGAACTGCCGAATGACACAGAACTTTCCACACAAAAATCTCCTTCTAGGAGCTTTTCTCTCTTAACCTCATGCTAAAAATCATCATCAATCAATGTGTTGACGTGGTGCTTCTGTCCAGCCTCTTTGATTCTTTGACCTACTGCATTACACAAATGACCCTCGAAGTCATGCATGTCTCTGTTCTCATCCCTATTCAGTATCAAAGTCGCAACCATCCGAACTCGTCTGTTTCTGTCGATCGATGCGGGTCGGTTGATGTCGGTCGATTCTAAGTGATCAGTTGATGTCGGTCGATGAAGGTAAGTTGATGTCAATCGATGCTGAGTGATCGATGTCGGTCGACGGTGGAGTTCGGATGATGGTCGATATGGTCCGTAAAAAGAAGTGTCGGTCAACGCGGTACTAGTGTTATTGATCGATGCTTATCGTCTTTCTTTACAAATCGAGCGTTCAAGTATGTCAGGGTCAGAGGGTGATATTAGTTCTTGTCTTTTGTTTCTCATATTGCTTCTTTGCATGTACCTGAAAACAAAGGGAAAGAAAATTTATTAGTACCTTAAAATCAGTAACAAACCTAGACTAAATCCTAGAAACTAAATCTAATGGCGATCTATGCTCCCCGGCAATGGCGCCAAATTTGACACGGTGTGTTTGTTTGTTCTAGCAGGGTATAAATATCCTAAACAATCAACTGTCAAATTAACCATAATCTTAACACACTCAATAATACTCTTGCCAAGAGAGATCAGGTGTAATACTTAGGGATCAAATCCACAGAGAGCAAAAGCACACAATAGATTTCTTATATCTAAATACTAAGCTAGATAAATATATATATAGGTAGTGAATAATCAGATTAAGGAACTATTCTTTGTCAAGAAGTAGGATGCAATATGGAAATATGCTATTAATAGAAATATGGAAATATGCTATTAATTAATTAGATGTAAATATGAATGTAAATATGCTAGATCTAGGGTTTCAAGCTTAATGAATTATAGGGAATAGGAAGCACGAAAATATAAATATTCTAGAACTCAAATGTTAACTATTCTGACCTTTTTTACTCCAACTCTTGTATGCGAGCAAAAGGAAAGACCATCGATCGACACTAAGGCCTGGTGTATAGCATGAAAAAACTTTTGATAAGTCCACCAGACTTATTAGACCAGCTCTGGCATGTGCGTAACAGTCTAGTTTAACAAAATCTATTATGACACAGAACCGACTCTCGTAGTTGTCCATGTCCTATCATCGAGATCCTAGTTAGCTACTCTAGAATGCAAGCATTAAGCACAACTCAATTGATGGATATTAACTTAACCAAACAATCCTATTTTGGGCTAATCCATGATTGTTATCATTCAACCCTAAATCTAATTAGTAACTACTCAAACATGATCTTTGTCACAGAAATCATAGATGAATAGAATATATATGAAATATAAACTAGATATAAAAACCAAAGGAGTTCCACGAGGACTTTGAATGAGTCTCTCATTTCTCTCCTAATACAAAATAAATAGAATTAAAAAGATGTGTAAAACTTTGTCTATTGTTGTTCTCTATTCCTTTTTGTTGTCTTCTCAAGACATAAATATAAAGTCCTAAAATTAGGTCAAAACTCGTCCAGGGTATTCTCGTCACTCTGACTTGGGCTTTGATCATCGATCGATGGTAAGTGTGTTCCATCGATTGAGCTGGAGCTTCAATCATTGGTCGATGCCAAGTGTGTTCCATCGACGATGGCTTTGTCGACTCCCTAGATGATCAGCTACAGGTTCTTCTCCTCTAGATTCCCCAAAATCTCCTAGTATCTCATATATCTACAAAACGTTCCTGGATCTGTAAATACTCTAAGACATAGGCTACTTCCGTCATGACCACTTCCATCGCTGCTACATCGGTCATTCTCACCAACCAAAGGTGGATACTTCTTCTTTCTCTGATATTCTCCTGCAGATGAAATTCTAGGAACTTGTAGTCTTCCTTTCTTTTTATCCACATTCGGAGGAAAGACAACCTTAGAACAGAATTTTTCAGGAATTTCAAAACTTTCCCATGATGAATGATGAAGCACTGAATATATTGTTCTGTAATATGCAAAAGTTCACTGCTCCATCTAATAATACCTAGAACAATAATGTTCAGCCATTTCTCCACGCACGAGGATGGCAGGAAGTGCATGCAGAAAAGGATACCAGTCAATATCAAAACACCTATAGTAGCATGTTATGTTGCTCAAATCAACAAAATAACATTGACCGTCCTTCCCAATCATGTTGTAGTGACGTTCAAATCTGTTTAGCTCCATCACCTTGAGCTTTTTTGAATTCGGATAATTGTGATGCAATATCCCATGCACATGCAGGACTAGAATCTGCATCTCTGGTACGCGTAAAGATAATTGTCGATATTTATTAAACCATTCTATTGATAATCTTCCCCACCACCACATAAATCATTGGCAACAATGAATATTTCTTTGGTTGTATCTATGTTGTACATTTCTCCCAAAAATTTACATCTTGCCCATTTGGTCTCATGAACACTCTCATCTAGATAGTCGGTGGCTTGAGGATACGTTCTCCTGAAATCATTGTAGTTTTTTCTGAACTCTATCTTTGTGTACATACCAGCAATTTTTCTAAACTTTTTGGCAACCCTTTTATTGTTAACATTGCTGCATCCTAGAGCCAATCCCCTATTGGTCCTGCCACCACGCTGCAGAACGAGAGCTCATGTGGAACCTTTTCTTTCTGGCGTAACAGCGGTGGAACGTAACAAAAGATTATGGTCGCTTAACATTAACATAAGGGCGGGGGTACGGTAAACTCGGCCAAAATATGACAGCCAAAGGGCCCGAACGCACAATCCTATCCCATTCGAGTCCGAGTTTACCCCTTGCACTGCGGACAGTCGACTGTAGCATCATAAGGCTTGCAGACCTTTCAAGATATAAAAAGGTATGGTACCATCGGAGGTTGAACTTTCTCAACGTGGTGTATAGCACGAAAAACCTTTGGAAACAAGAAAGGGTTATTCTCACATGAAAGAAGAGAATCAATCCTTTCTTCTCTTCTTTCTCTTTCTCGAGAAGGAAAGAAAGAGGATGTGGGGAGGGAGGAGTGGGGCCGGTGCCCTTCTTATACGGACGTCACTCCTATTTGTCAGCCGTGAGGAACTACCGCTCGGTCGGTGGGAAAGGAAAGGCTTGGGCCTACCTATATCCCGATAAGACCTCATAAAGGAACTGACATTATTAGACAAGTGATAAATGCAATATTCATGGATCGCCAATGGGTATACCTCCTGCACTTTCATGATGATACTTTGGTTTCTATTAGTACAAAATACAAGCTAAGGATCATCTGGTATCAAAGTTTTCAATATAGTCAAAAACTACTCCGAACTCACATTTTTCTCACCATCTACTATCGCAAAATCAAGGGGACAATGATGATGATCTGGATCCTGAGCAGTGGCAATGAGAAACACTCCTTTGTACACACTCTCCAGGTGAGTATCATCCATTATTATCACTTTCCTCATCGCCTTAGACCCTTCAATGCAAGCTCCAAACGCAAAGAACATATACTTAAACTAAATCATTTTATCCACTACTTATCGTGTGATGGTATCAGGATTCAACATTTTTAACATGTACAAGTAAGATGACAGTCCTGCAAAACTCTCCTCAGGGTTACCACACAGATCACTGACAACTTGGTGTTTCCCTCTCAAAGCCGTAGAATATTAAACCGTGACACCTAGTTTGTGTTTCACCAAACCTACGAGAGAATTTGGATCTGGAGTCTTGAATTGGCATGGATAATCAGCATGATCCACTGATGCGACCAAGCTTGGTGTGCCTCTTTTCCCCCTCTTGGTTACACTTCCCTCTCCCTAGAACACGTATGCATCTTTCTATACGTCCTGATAGTGAAAAAGCCGAGTTTTTCAGCTTTGCAGCTCGTAAATACCATAGGCATCCAACCGCACGACATTTTACTACATAAAGAACATGATTCGACCTCAATATATCAACCTCAAAACAATTTGAATGCACTCCTTTGTCCACTAAATCCCTCAATTCATCCTTAGTTGCAAATTCTTCATGTAAAGTCATATCAATACCATCATCTCACTCAAGATTTACAATTGTTTCTTCAGCTTGTGTAACAGCCGCTAACTCCTCCCTATCATACATTTGATCACCCTCTTCATTTCTTTTCTCATGCTCAGACCCATATGATTGATTTTGAGGAACAATCGACAATTCCTCAACTCCAACCATACCATAATTAGCTCTGACATCACTCAGAATTTCTCCATTCATAGAAAACTGCTCATTACTCTGATTTTCTGAGATGATTTCAGATAGCTCTACATGCAAGACACTACGACGGTTTTTCTTATCTAAATCCATTAAATATTCTAAGACATCTTCATCATACAAATAATAACCAAAGGAAAGTAACCCAATTGAAGCTTCGTCGCAGCTACATCGATATTCATTTTCTTGCATATTCTATCAACCAAGTGAGAATAAGTAATCTCCTCATATCTTCCTTTCATAACTAATGTAGAAATATTTTGGTCACCACCCTGAACAAAATGTATCACCACAGCTCCACTACTATCCATAGTTCCTGAAAATGAGTAAAATCTAACATTACCACTTAATAGTTATACCAGTTATACGAGTTCTACTGCCGTTAAATTGCTGGTTATACTAGTTTTACCAGTTAGACCGCTGTACATTTAACAGAAGTTATTAGTTATACTAGTAGTATCAGTTATACTATGTTCACTTGGCACATGGCTACTGTAAATTATACAAGTTATACCCATACTCTTATTCAATATTACTTCCGGTTGTACCAAGTTTACTAGTTGGACGTTTCATATGAACAATATCAGTAATACTAGTTATGTTAGGTTTACTACTTTCACTTTTTATAAGTTGTCCCACTGTAACCGGTTTGTAACGAGTTTCAGTTTAAAAGCTGTACTAGTTGTACCATAAGCAAAAACAATTTATTCAACAAATCGTGCTTCATACTTTAACTAAAATATATTTAACCTTACGACCTGACACATAATCTTAACATACATATTATGTGACTAAGTCGAAACAGAAAACAATAAAAAGAGAAAGAGATAGAGAAGAGTGAGAGAGAAAGAGAGGGAGATAGTATACACTTACCAAACGATTTCAGAACCAAGAACAACTCACATATGTTGTTTTAAGGCCTCATAAGCTGTAGAAAAACCCTAAGAAACAGAGTTAAAGGTCTGTGGATGAAGAGTTGAAGAGGAGAAGTTTGGTTAGTGAAGAGAATGAATTTTCGTGGTAGTTGAGGTGAAATGAAAAAGAAGAAGATGGATTTAATTTCAGGTGGGACCAGGCGAGAGAGAGGAGTGTGACAAGAGGAATCTAACGGTTCAGATTATAACGTAGAGGAAAAGATACAACGGTCGATATTGAACTTTCATTAATGGCATTATTGTAATATTTCATCCCTTGTCCATACAGATTATTTTGGACGTTAGAGATTGTTTTTTAGCCATTTAGATCATACACTACAAGAAAACATAGTAATTACTGTCGGAATTTCTGACGGAAGAAATATTCGTCTGAAATTTCTGAGGAATTTCTGACGAAATTACGAAGTATATAAAATTTTACTATTTATAGGAATTTCATCAAAAATATCCTAGGAATTTCTGACGAACTTTCTTTCGTCGAAAATAATCGACGCAATACCGATGACTCCGAAGAAGATTAAACAACTTAGGGTATATATTTAGGGTTTATGTTTTTGTCGGAAATTTCCAACGAAATTATGACGGATCGTAAAATGTTTGTAAGAAAGTCATCACAAATTTCCGACGAATTTCCAATGAACTTGAGTTTTAGATATAGAATATTCAAAATAAATGTTAATTCAAATACATACAAAATCACCATAACATATATTAAGTGATAAATATGATGTGGGTTAATAATATCTCAATTAATTAAAGCTATATATATATATATATATTCTTGCGATTGGTGCATCGACATATACATAACCTTTCTCGTTAACACTTATACACTTAAGCAAATACTTTATGATAATTATCTTAAAATCTTTAATTTGTGTGTTTTCAAGTATTTTCAAACATTATGAAGATTATAAACTCTTAAAAATTATAAATTTATTATCAATGGCTATAATCAATATATTTTTGCTATGTTTTGAAACCCAAATACGTAATTCATCGGAAAGGCGTCAGAAATTTCTAACGAATTTTTAACGAATTTCCGACGAATATGGTATATTCCGACGAATTTCCGACGAATATGGTATATTCCGACGAATTTTCGACGAATATGATATATTCCGACGAATTTCCGACGAACTTGTTATATTCTGACGAATTTTGTCGGAATTTTTTTAGAAATCAGTTCATAGGAATTTCGTCGAAAATTAGTTTGTCGAAATTTCATCAAAAATCTGTTCGTCGGAATTTTGTCAAAAATTTGTCTGAAGCACGAAGTTTGTGAAGAAATATTTGGCACTAGAATAATAAGATATCAAGACGTGAAAGAAAAGGTTCATGAGGGAATAGAACCTTTTCGTGATAGGTTGAGGCTGTTGGTCTTATATTTTCTATCGAGTATTATTGTTGGGTAGAGAAAGACCGGTAATGATACCCTTTCTGTGGAGCCAATTTTGCTGAGAGCAGTTGATGATCTCAAATTATGTAACACATTTCCTTGGGGTAGATTGTCTTTTTGATTACATGTTGAAACAAAATTTCACACAATATGACTCATTTTGGAGGGGAGATGAAAGAATGTGTGATATGGCCAATTTTTGGTTTATGTATTCCTATGGAGGTGTAAGTCTTTTAAGTAATAGATGACGCCTACGCTTTTAATGTTGATGGAAAGTGTGACTTTGACACTTCCCAGGGTTTTTACATGTGCAGCTCCTAGCAATTGAGACCATTACAAAATTAGGGGCCAAATTCTGAGAGTCGGTTGAAGGCGTAAACCCAACATGTCCAAAGATGTGCCAATCAAAGTTCAAGAGAAGTGAAATGAAGGGATTTCCCATATCGGAAATAAATAAAGAATTTGGTAATACTAATGTTAGTTGTCCCTTGTATCTAAATATTATACACTCGATATTATGGTAATTTTAATAAAGCGTTGACACTGTAGAACACTAAAAACATCTTGCATGTTTCCGATGGGAAACAAACTTTTCAAGATCGGATTATAGAACCAGAGAACATCAATGATAAGCATGATGTTATTGTCGAGAGCTGGATGAAGAGGCTTGATAGTAGAAGTTTTCTAAGGTCTGAAGATATGTTAGAAGAGGATGTGTCTCCCCGAGAAACCCCTCCCGCTCAGAATGGTGGAAACGCGACAAGAGACACCAATGAAGCAGAAGAGAACACGGTAAAGTTAAATAAACTTGTAGAAGTCTTTAACATCTTCAAAGAAGATATGGGAGAGCGGATGAAGATGTTGAAGAAAAGTTTGGAAAGTTTGACTTAAGACTCGCTGCCGTGGAAGCTTATGTTCAAGAGCAGTTAGATACTAGGAATACGGATGTGGAAGAAGAGGAAAGGGGTGTTAAAAGGACATGCAAGTCCATGGATGACAACTCGAACAAGTCAACGAAGAGGTCAAAGAAATCCAAATGAGATTGTTGTAACTCATATGTTGCTTTTGGTGTGTACTAAAAACTTATGTTGCTTTTGGTTTGTACTAAAACTTGTGTTGATTTTGGTTTGTACTAAAACTAAAACTTATGTTTCTTTTGGTTTGTACTTTGAAAACTAGTAAAACAAGGAAAAGTTGGGAAATCCGGGAGATTTGGAAACTCTGGAAAAACTAGTAAAACAAGGAAAAACTAAAAACACTGGGAAAACTGGCAAATCTGAGAAATCTGAGAAAACTAGTACAACAAGAGAAAACTAGTAGATAAATTCAGAGATCCAAACATAATCTTAACACATCATGACATAAAGACATCGACATCAAGCATAAGTCTTAATACATTAGATTTATTATACAAATCTTAGCGAACAAAGACTTTTTTTTATCCGAAAACTATAGAGAAACAGCATGCTAATACATAAATTCATCTCATGCTGTGAAATTCTTCCACCACCTGAATGGCTATCAGGGTCCGCCAGGTCAAATGAGTGAGCTGAGAAGGAGAGAATCCAAAATACAATGAAACTTCAGTAATCAAGGCTGGAATACCATCTCTAAGGCCTGCTTCTAGATAGGCCTCATAGATAGCCACTTCGTTCACTACTCCATCCATAGCAGATTCAAACTCATCAAATCTACTCAGCTCTATAAATGAGGTAACAAATATTTCCTTTGAATCTCCAAGATCTCCTCTTCATGAATCTCGGAGCGAGGCTCATCTCCATCAAACCGTTGAGAACTATAGTGCCTCGTGGGAGCAGCTAGAATCACCTCGTGATCAGCTTCATAAACATCTCCCTAAGAAGAGACGGGAGAGGAAAAGGGACTCCCAACAAGACAATGGGGCCTCATGCAACCTCCCACGAACAAAGCTGGAAAGGAGGGAAAATTTGGGTGATTGTTCATTCTCATGTGTGAAAAACAAAGAAGATTATGGAAAAAGATGATTTTGGTATCAACTCAAAGGGTCTGTATACATACTTTGATTGATGTCCCCACAATAGGCGTATCACCAAAGAAAAACTAAAAGCGGTGTTTTCAGGATATTCAGAAATAAGTTATATTTCCTTGCAAGGGAATCCAATTTTATTTCTAAAAGATCATATCTTCGGAAAAGAACAAGGAGATTCACAAAAAGAATTGGAAATCATCTGATTCTTTCTGAACGACCCAAAGCTTAAACAAGCCTTGTGTCAGCTCACGAGCTAAGTAACAAGAGCACATTGTAGCATGTTATTCCACACCTTGCCCCAAGCTTAGGATCAGTGTTTTCAATAGGAAAATCAAGTACCCACTAAAGTACTGCGATGATTCTTGACCAGGCTCTGCGTCATTGAGATCAGAAAACTGTACAAGGCCATGAGCCTTACCTACAAATCTTGCCATCCATTGAAATGCGAGGCCATGGTCCAGTTTTCTGCTAGATCAATCGTTCTAAATAGGCTCCGAGCATGGAATTCCTACTTGACCAAGGTCTATCTCTGAAAAATTGATCTTCCTTCAAGTTCAAATTCGATCAATGCCTAACAAAACCTGGAAAATAAGCATTACAAAAAAGACGTCTTGCTCGGGACGGACCTTATGAGAAAGAACGACACAGGTCGACCGAAGTGCACAAGTTATGTCTCGAATTTGATGACGAAATCGAGAAATAAGAGGCAAACTATTGGGAAATAAAATAATCCAGCAAGGAACTACTCCAGCTTCTGAGCCGGAAGCCGTCTTTCAGATTATGCATGGAGAAATCCCGGTTCAAATCCCTGTTCTGTTCCTGCCTCCGAGTAAAAATGGAAACTTTCTAATAAAGGAAATTCTTCCATATTTCAGAATATGGAAGAGTTTAACCTAATAACCAACCACGATCAATCTATAAAAGGGAAGCCCAAACCTTATAACAAGGGATCGATATTTAGACACTAAGAGACTAGAGCTAGGCTTCTAGAACTAGGGTTTATACACCAAACGTTGCAGTTCATGCTCATACGATTAATTAAATTTCTCTTTCAGTCTCTATTCTCTTGTTTGTTTAGTGCTCCATAGTACCTACAAAGATCATACCCAAAAATACCCTAACAATAACGGTGGCGAGATTCCCGGCGTGGATTGGATGCCTTAATGATTGTCTTAATGATGGTCGTTAATGACATTGATTTCTTTACATTTTGGTTCTCTCCCTAGCTCGGTGCATTTGACTTCTTAAGCCAAAAGTTGTTTTATCCTTCGTGGACCTATATTTTCTTTCTTGGCCTTGTCTTAATTGAGTTTTGGGCTTACTCTCAGATCAAAATCTCGGATTGGATCTCGATCTAGGTGAAACTGGGCTCCAACAGCCACTGCTGATGCTCTTGCAAAATCTGCTTTCTGGAAGTCATACTCTTTGCCTGTCTAAGGCGTTAATGAATCCATTTGGTTGTTCAAAAAAAAAAACGTCTGATCACTAAAACATAAAAAGTTAGAAAGAAGAATAATATTGTTGGACCAATTAATCATAAGCCCAATGGGCTGGGTGATTAAATTGGAAGTGTGAATAGAATTTTATAAGCCTAATGGGCTGGGTAAAATTTATTGATTTAAAGTGATAATTATGGAGATTGTTGGATAAATTTTGTAAGCCTTATGGGCTGAGCAAATATTGTTTTTGGTTTTAAAAAAAAATAATAATATATATATATATATATATATATTTTTTTTTAAAAATATATATATATATATAAAAAAAAAAAAAAAAAAAAAAAAAAAAAAAAAAAAAAAAAAAAAAAAAAAAAAAAAAAAAATAAAGGAACTTGGTGGCCAAGTTAGCCAACTTGGTGACCAAGTTAAGCCAACTTGGTTTCCAAGTTTTGACTAACTTGGTGACCAAGTCAAAAACAACTATATAAACCCCTTTTGATCTCTCCATAACCTCACCACTTCTCTTCATCTCACTTCACACCAAGCTTCTCTCTCTAGAATATTTTTTTAGGTTTTCCTCTTTTTAAAGTAAGTGTCTCGAGAGTATATCGTAGTAGTTAGTTCGTAGATTCTGTTTCGAGTGTTGCGAAACGGTCTCATCACGGTTGTATCCTGGGATTCAAAAATCGCATAAAACCGTCACACATTACGGGCGATTTATTGAGTTAAGGAAAGAGATCAAATCTCGACTCCGTGAATTTCGTCTATTTCCTTACGATTTCTTAAACGTTTTTAATCTTTATATTATCGTTTATTTGCTTTTGGTTTCGTAATTTTCAATCAGGATTCTCGCGGTCTTACAGATTCATCCTGGTTCGATTAGAAACTTGAAGAACTTGCCATATGTCCAAACAGGCTAAACATGGATATATTGATTAGAAAGTGGAATAACTTCTTCAACATAACTCCTATGAGATTTATTCAACTTCATGAAAGACTCTCCACTGATTAATGGTTCCAAATCAAGCTTCTTAC